>JAQMYL010000019.1:11265256-11280012 GCA_030014365.1 Clarias pachynema
CGATTCCGATGCCAGCTTTTTTTGTGGTATCGGCAGCATTTCCGATACCAGTATCGGAATCGGAACAACCCTAGTTGAGGGTTAAGGGCCTTGCTCAAGGGCCCAACAGGGACAACTTAACAGTGGTTTGTTTTGAACCGGGGCTCTTCCGAACTATAGTCCAATGCCTTAACCACTGTGCTTTCCCAGACCCCATGCGGAGGTTTAGGGTTGGTGGTAGGCTAAGGCACAAGACAGGGAACCTGATTCACTGGTCGAAGGTTTGCGACAGGCGGTCCTTGCTGTGCAGAGAGAACACTGTAAGCTCCCACCTGATGTCCTGTATAGAGGCCTGGTGATTGCCCGAGGGTAAAACATAATGCACTGCCAGCCATGGGAGGTTTCTGTGGAGCTAGATTGTGGGGTACTAGAGAGATGGTGAGGTGGATCTTCAGCTCTTGAAGGCACTGCCTGTGTGGTGTCCGACCATGATGGCTGTACGACGGGGCTTGATGGGGCCACTAGTGAATAATGACATTTCAGTCTGAAACTCGAGTGTCCAAGGGAAGGGTGAATTATTGAATTGAAATAGAGAAGTAGAAGTGGTCAGTAGTGCCTGATTTCCAGAGTGAGTTTCTTTAGAATGGAAACCCTTGCTTTCTTAAATGCAGTTGGTATATGTCATGTCCAGATGTCCAGACATGAGTAGAGAGCTTGCTGGCATCGTATGAAGTAGCTTCCAGCTCTACCTTGTAGAAGGCAGTCTTAGCAAAAGACGCTATAGATGAGATTTTAAACAGGAGAGCACAGGAAGCGACAAGATTTGTGTAAAGTAGTGATGTCTTTCACTTTCTATTAGCTGGTTAATTTTTCTTTCCAACTGCCATGCACCACAATCAGCAGTCATGTATCAAGCAAAAAGAAACCGTCCGGGGTTTGGAAGATAAAGAGTGTAGCAGGTCCATGGATGTAGCAAGTGTTTGTGGCTAACTCCAATGTTAGGGAGAAAAATGAGTTAGGGTCTAGAAGGGATGATAGGGTGCAGGAAGTTAAAAAAGGTGGTATAGAGTGGAGGTTTTATCAAGTAGGAGAGACATATTGATAGCTGGTTTTAGGCAGGATATTGTGAATGATGGTGGAGTTTACCAAGTGATGCTAAGAGATATGGAGCGAGGATTTACAAAGCTACACTTGAAGGGCCAAGTTCTTTCTCTTAACTATTTATACCTCTCCAGAACAAAGATGTGTAGCTACACATTGCTAATCACATTGTGATTGTAGAAAATGCACATTCACAAAGCTCATCACATTCACAACACATATGTCAGTGGAACCTAATTAGATACACAGACACCATCCCGCACTCATTAATGCCCTAATCCAATCTCTCACAACCACTTTCATTGCTTTGCCTCAGTATGTGAAAGAAAGTGGACAGTGCACAGGCTTATGTAAGTACAAAGCTGGGTCTCTCAGAGATAATGAGTTTACTTGGGTTTTTTAGCCTGTTTGCATTGATCCAAAGACAAAGCACTTTGCCATTGCTCTCACATTAACACTCAGTGTCATTAATCATATCACTGACAGGTACAATAACGGTACCATTAGCATATGCCAACTCCAACAGGGCCTTACTGAACAGGGTGAACACCAATCAGCCCAAACACTCACCTGTGTAGTCTCTGTGGACAAACTCTACTTTGTTTTAAACAAATTTTAGATTTGACATCTAGCTAATCATTCATTTAAAAGGCAGTTTTTAACATGTGTGTGTAAAAATGACACCACTGTGATGGTAATCTAGGATCAAAATGAAACGCTGCAAAATAAATAAATTTTTGTAATGTTCTATAATTTACATAATTAATTCACTCTCAGTAAATAAATTGTTGACGTTCTATCGAATATGTAGCAGTCTCCTGATCAATATATCACTTCAATCAGAATTGCAGACTATGGATTTATGCAACAAGAAATGAGTTGTACTGAATGCAATTTTCTTTGCCCATTTCTGATTTCCCTTTTTTTATCTGATCTTAAAGTATAGATTATATTGTCAGCTTGTTTTCATAGTCTCTGTGTAATAGCTAGTATTTATTAATACAATAAATCCCAATTGTACTGCATATGCCTAGATCTTCAATGGCGTTCTCATGTCTGGACAGTAGGATTTTCTTTGTTGTATGTGTGTAAGATCGTTGAATCTGGTGGCACAACAGACACACAAGGCAAAGGTTAAAGAAGCGAAGGACAGAAGTGAGGGTTGCACGTGCAGTGCCCAGTTGGCAAAGGGGCATTCGGCTGGAGAACACCTTTACGCCATGGCCTCCATCAGATAGGTTGGCGGTGCTCACAGTGGCACACAGTTCCCAGATGGCTGAGCTCGAGCAGGTGACTGGGCAGTCCTTTCGCCATTATGCGGTGAGCTTAAGCACATGCAGTTGCGGCACTCATAAAAGGAGCTGAGAAATGAAGGGCAGCAGTGCATGCGTGGGCTGGTGCATCAACAGTGTAGCGGGCACAGTGGTCTTAAGCTGGTGAATTAACAATGTTGCATTCTTGATCTGGTGCTTTAACAGCATTGCAGGTTCACCTTTTTACCATCCCTCTGAGACGTGCGGTATTGCCACACTCACCTGCCACTCATGTGTAGAATATGTAGGGTCCTTGTTGGTGGCTTTAGAATGGCAGTGTGGTTTCTCTTGGGCAGCTTCATGTGTGGGCTTTAACGAGGCTTTACTCCATCCATTCACATCCATTGGTGCGGCCTTGCCGTGTGCCCGGGCAGGGCACGGGGGCCTCAATAGCAAACCCAGCAGCATTTCCTTGTTGATGTCTAGACCGTGATAGCTTGGTGATGGTTCATGGTGTGGATGAAAGGTGCCAGGATAACTCCCATGCGGTGATCAATCAGCAGTGTTCAGTTTATCTACCCTTGAAGATTCATCACTCTGCCCACATGCCGCTCTTGCCTTTTAGCGTTGGCCGCACAACTTGAGGCTCAGAACTTTAAACTCAGACGTTCACTCGCGTAGTTGTTACTCTGGACTTTTTTGGACTTTGGACAAAGCTCCCCACACCGCTTTTATAATGTGGCGGGAGCGTGAGATCCATTCATTCTCTCATTCCCCGCCAACCGTGCTGAACTGGTCAGCCCCGCCCCTTCACGCACCGGCCGGGGGGGATGCCTCCTCGGGAGGGAGCCCTCAGAGTGAGGGAGGAGCAATAAAGTTCTGGCACTTGCCCATCACTAGTCCACGCCGTGACAGTATGTTTACCATTTTTGTGAACCTTAACTTTTGTTGCAGACAAGCAAAGAGCTTGCTGCACACACACCTTTAGGGGTGAGAATAAAACACTGATGACCATGATTGGCTGTTGCTGCTATAATTGACATGAGAGGACACCTCTCCCCTGAGAGCTCCAGGTTATAGATGAGTGTAGGATGATTTGAGCTCTCCATCATCAGATAATAAAGCAAAAGTGTTTTTGTTGCAACACTCTGCATGAGTCGAAAACATCTGTAGCTGATTGAGTCGAATACATTGTTGAGAGGGTTGTTGTTGTAAAAATACAAAAATTGATTGATAAAAAATAACAGGTAATGATTTTAATAAAATACACTCCATAAGAAAACAGAAATAACTTTGTCGTTTAAAAAAGCAAATATTTAACATAGTTTGTGTGGTTCAGTGTACTGTTCAGTTCATTGTACTGAAGTTTATCCCAGGTGTGTGGACAACTGTGTATCAGTTCCAGTATATCAGTAGTAAGTTTTGTCTCATTTTTCTTGTCCAGTAATTCGGCCTTGCTCAATTATCACCTACCAGTTACCCTCTGTCCTATAAAATATTGGAGTGAACGCCAATATGTGCTGCCTCTGAGACACATCTTTTCCAATGGCTGCTCTTGCTTTGTCATAGACTCAGTTTCTGCAAACCTTCACATAATTTCTCTCAGAGATGTTTACTATTAGCTAGTGTTGCTGTGATTGGCAGGGAAGAGAGTATCCCCTCTCGCTAAAGCTCCTGCACTCTAAGACCCCTTTCCTTGACATTTTGTAATATACATAGACATGAATTCACCAATAAGCCACCTCAGTGTTTGCTCTTCAACAGCATGTGACTTTCACGCACCACTTTTAGAGAAGGCAATGCATTTCCCACAACAGCACTGGTGTCTATAATGATGAGAGGATTAAATATTGAGTATGAGCTCTGCACATTCACCTCACTCACTAAACGCAGTGCTCTGGTCAGAGCCCGATGTCTCCCCATTTAACTGCCATTTATCACAGATGAGGTGCTTAAGTCCTGGCTTCTCCCTTTAGGATTGCATCCTATGTTTTAGCTATTGTCTCTTAACCAATCATAGACAAAGCTAAATACTTGTAAGCAGTCATAAATCAGAAGGCAGTCCAAAAACAAAAGCTTGGCATTGTTGATCTCAGCTGATTCTTAAGTTTACTATGGCTTTAGTACTAATTAAGTGTGGTGGGTAGGTTTGACCTGCTCCATATATCAGTGAGTAAATTGTCAGCTGTTTACTGTTCTTTAAACCTCATGACAGCGTGTCACTCATCACACTTCAGGCCCTGTTCTGTGATGGAAGTTCTGCCTTTTTACACAGATCTTGTCTTGCTTCTGCAACTACCACTGCTCTCAGGTTAAAGGTGCAACAACAATGACCCAACAACAGTAGGGTAACATAGAATGTCAATAACGATAGCACAGTACTCCTTTGTTGAACCAGCTGTTTGAAGGGGTCTTAAGAGAGCAAGGCCATAGAGGGGATTTTAAGAGTTCAGACTACTGATTTCAGAATGACAGGGCAAATGCTTTTCTGTTATGCCACTGAGGAGCGCACATGTTAGTGCCTTTACAAGTCATTTTACAGTATTTGATGACTGACATGGCAGATTCAGAAATGTAAGACATGCAGACACATTTGCAATAATTGCATTAACATATTTCTTCATAAAAGAAAGAATCACCTTTAAATGGAGCTTAAGATCACTCTATAAAGACATCATCAAGATATGTAAATATACTGTGTGTATACTGTGTTTCTTTGGATTATGATGTATTAATGTATCCCCTTCTGGCTGTCTGTAAGGGCTTTTTTGTTTCTGTTAGTTGTATGAGCATGTGTTGTGTGTTTTCCTGTGTATAGTTGTGTAGGTCCTTGTAGGCCTGGTGATAATGATAATAATGTTGATGAGGAGTTGTTGAATCATGTGGATCTCTTATATTGGGGAATAGAAATGAATGAGGCTGTCTTGTATGAGTCAGTTTGTATAAGAATGGAAGATATCTCAGCATGTGAGTAGGAAGATAGACAGTTGTTGGAATCTTCCAAAGTTCCTCTGTGGCTGGCTCTCTGGTGTGTTTGCTCCACATTTCTCTCTTACTGTTACTCTCCCTTGGTTTCTTTCTATCTGTTATACTTTTACAGCTTTATCCATAACCATTCTATGAGGGGCGTTGATAAATTGTTATTATTCACAAGGAAAAATAATGTAATGAAAATTAACTTTGGTTGTGTGCTCAGTCCTTCTCTACATATCCTCCACCTAAGGCGACGCATTTCTCCAAACTTTGGATGAGCTGGTGGAGAAAGTCTTTGACGAAGCTTTTTTTGTCACTTGAGGAAAAGTTCCACCTCAGTAATCACCTTGTTAATGCTACAAAGTGGTTTCTTCAAGTGATGGAAGACGAAGAAGTCACTGGTGTGATGGGGAGTAGGGAGATGTGGCAGAATTTCGTACCCCAAGTCGCCCACTAGTTTCACTATTTTGTGAGCAGAATGGGCTGGAGAGTTGTCATGAAGAAGGCGAACCCCCTTCGTGAGCATTCCACGATGCCTTTTCTTCATTTCCCCTAGCAGCATTGTGTGGAACTGTACTGCAGGTAAATAAGAAGAAATGTTCATGAACATACTAATTTCCAGAGACATAATTTTGGGAAATATTTTCAGTTTTTTTTGTTTGTTTTGTAAGAAAACCTGAAACAATCTTGAAATATAAAAAGTAAATTTTTTGTCAGGAAAATTTCATGTTTTAAGATGGTTCAAATAATTAATATTTATTTTAATCTAAACAGCAGTTTGTTTTCTTATTCCCTATATTCTGGCTGAAGTGTGCTGTCTCCATGTATAAAGTGTTTTTTTCCTTGTATGTACCAAATTCCAATCACTTAACCAAGCAAGTTACAGGTAAAATTAATGGAAGATGTTGCAGCTCACCTGATAATCAAATGAAAGAAGAAATGTATGAAAAACCAGAAGTGGTGGTTGAAAAAAATGTAAAAATTCCAGTGGAGCGTATAAATCAAATGACTCTCGGAAGAGCTTCCACATCATACTGGTGGTCACATCTCCTTCTCATACTGTTTCTATCTGTCTAAACAAAATTACTCTTTCCCTTTGCTTGACCTTCTTGCTCTTTTTTCTTTAACCGCTTATAATCTTAAAAATTACGTTTTATACATTATTTTACACTAATTACTCAGTTTTCTCCTCATGATCTTTTTTGAGTTGTTGTTGTTTTAAGATAGGACTGCAGTGTGCAATTACTCTCATTTCTGCCCTATAATAGGCTGTTAATGGCATAGCTACTAGGGTCTGTACAGGAATTAATAAGAGCCAATAAAGCATGCCAGAGGGGGAAGTGGGCTGTCTCTTAAGTAAACATTATGACTCCTCTAGAGGCTTTGGCTTGATGAATTGTCCTGAAGCTTTGGGATGGGTAATTTGCCCTCTGATTCTGCACTGACAGGGCTAATAGGGATTTGATGCCTTATTTCCCTGATTGGATAAGTGAGCCAATAACTGTGTTTTGAATGTGCTTGGGATTTTCATTATTAGCATGAATTGTTTGCATGTTTCCACAGTGCATGTGATTATCTTCAAGAGTTGAGGAACAGTTTTTAAGGTATATAGAGCAATAATAGTGGACAGTGATGTGGTGGACCAGTTGCACACTAAACTAAGCATAACATTATGCACAAGCATAACATTAAAAATTATGGTCTTCAATCTGACTGTTCATATATAGAATTTAGATGTAATGTAAAGTTTGAAGCTTAAGCCTGGTTGCCTAAAAAAAGGATTAATTCAGCAAAGGTTTATTTATTCATCTTCTATACCATTTATCCTGTGTACAGGGTCACAGAGGCCTGGAGCCTATGTGAGGATACAGTGTGCCAATCCATCGCAGGGCACACACGCTTACACACACAAAACAGACAATTTGGGAACCTGGAGTACCCAGAGAAAACCCACTGAGCACAATACTTACACAGACCAAAACCAGGAATCGAACCGTGGAGGTGCGAGACCACAAAGCATCACAATTTTGAGCAGAAACATGTTTTGTTATTTTATTTGGAGGCAAACCAAATGGATGCAAAATGTTGCAAAGGCTTTGCATTTAAATTTAGAGATGAGGCGGAGAGAATTTTTGATACAGATTAGGCCAAGCACAGCCCTATGTTTGATCCTATTTTTTATTTTGTGTGTATATGCATGTACATGTGTGAAAGTGTTTGTGAGTAAGAGGAAGAGAGAAAGAAAGAGATAGAAGTGTGTTAGAAAGTTGCAAAAAAGACCCCATCAGTGTGGCATTAAACCATCTCAGTATGTGCTTTTAAACAGCGTACCAGTGTTTCAAATTCAGAGGCAGCATGATTTAACACAATAGTGTTGGTGTCTAATTATAACATACAGTATGAGTCACAAATACTGTGAATTCTGTTGCTTTCCAAAAGTAAACTGAGGTACTTTTTCTAGCTGTGTACATTTACGTCACTCACTCACTAAACGCAATGACTTTCACTTTTACAAAGTTCCCCCACAGTGACCCCTGTGCCTCTGTTCTCAGGTTAAAGGCATAACAACCAGTGATTCAGTCTCCATGCGTTTTTCAGAGAACGCTAAGGTGCAACGAATGCACATTATTCCCCGTCTTGAACAGGATATGTGAAAAGGGCTATAGTTTTCATCAGAAAAGGTATTTCTGCCTTCACTCATCAACTCTCTAGGGTGTCTTCACTACAGTGGGACACACACACTTACACACCCATCCCCCATCCACACACATAGACACACACACAGAAGAGGTGTGCACAGTGCCACCCTTTGGTCTTTCAGCATCAATGTCTGTCACACAAACTTCAATTGAGCTCAGGTTGCATGCATACTCAGTAGGCTATGCCTTCTCCTGTGACCAGGCGTTTCTCAGCTTGCAAGCTGCACTGATCTAAAAAAGGGACAAAATGCATTGCAATCAGTGATAACACAATTTTCACTGTTAAATATTAAGGCCTTACATACATTCTCTAAAAGGGTATATAAAATGTACAAAAATGCTTACAGTTAAAAAAGTTTTAGCAGGAATGTATGTGGTTGCCAGCTTTAATTTAAATAAATAAATAATTAAATAAAACCTATTAAAATGTTGCTGCTTCTTCATGTTTGACTGTGTGCCCTGATTACCTTTCCAAAAAAGTTGCAATTGCATTCTTAATAGTTTGTAAACAATTTGGAAACACAACTTTCAACCAAACAGCAGATTCGAATTATGCTGTTGACCACTGATATATGCTTACAATCATTTTCATGCTTTGCTTTCACATTTCAGTTTGCGTTTATGGTTCAGTCTTTGCATTTTGAACTGATTCTGTTTTTTATGTTGGAGTATGCTTAGGGCTCATTGGCCAACAACCAAGTGATTGACATCCGACAGGACCAAGGTCAAATGTGACATCACTTTTGATTTTAGCTTTCTCCCTGAATTTCTGCGTAACAGCTAGAATTAATGTAACAAGTTTAATGAACCAATATGATATATCCCAGTTAGATCTGTACATGCCTAATTCTCCAGGAGCATTTTCTTTTTCAGACAGTAATTTTGGTTTTGTATGTTCTGTTTTTGTGACATAACTTGAGATTTTTTTGCAGATACAAATAAACTACATTGCACAGCACAATAAGTTCTCTGTGTTATTATTTAGTTTGCTTATTTCAGTTACACATTGAGTTAGAAGTCAGAAGTGTAAAAAGTGCAAGTTTCATCCATACTTTATTCTTTCACACTAGACCACAGAGAGATGGATTCCATGATACAGTAAAACCTTGGATTGCTGTTTTGCAAGACAAGCAATTATTTAAAAAATATTTTTAACTTAATAAACAAGTGAGGTCTTTATATACGAGTAGTACGATTGTGCTTTGTCTGCCGGGCGTCACATAATAACAACTTAGCCAATGGTTCTTCTCTCTCTCTCGCACTGTGGGATTGTGGGTAGTCGTCTCTCATGCTTGGCTAAAATAAATCCCATGAAGTTTATTAATCACTATTAAAATAAAGAATGACTATGACAGTATGATTTTCTTTTATCATCAACCACCATTCAAAGAACTAAACAATCCATCATACATTTCAGTGAGGGGAAAAATATCTGGCTAGCCCCGTAATGGCTTAGTGGTTAGCACTGTCATTTTCACCTCCAGGGTCTGGGTTCAATTCCTGCCTCAGGTCTGTGTTCATGGAGTTTGCATGTTCTCCTTGTGCTTGGTGGGTTCAAAAACATGCAGGTTGGGCTAAATTATGTTCTCAAATTGCCTGTAGTGTGTGAATGAGCATGTGAGTGTGTGTATGTTTGTGCCCTGTGATGGGTTGGCACCCTGTCCAGGGTGTACCCCATTCCTTGCCCAGGGATGACTCCAGGCCCCCTGTATATAAGATAAAGCAATATAGATGATGAGTGAGCGAGTGAGTCAGTTTAATGTTGATTTTTGCAACACAGTATAGAATACATTACAGTTTGTTCTGGCAAAACAATATGAATAACTAGGGTTATTGAAAACCTATTATATAAATACATTTATTGCATTTTTCAACCTGTGTTAATGCTGGTCATTGGTGAGCAATGCTGGTCATTAGTCACAGGTAGGTAAACACTAGTCAGAGGTGGGTAAATGATAATTCAGATATTTAGGAGGTCCATAAACATGGGCTATGTGCATTTAGCCTCCAAGATAGCCCTGTTATGTCCAAATCAGCCAACCTTAGGTTCCCATTTTGCTACCCAAACAACCCTTACATGCCGAGGCATGGACATCACTATACCTCTAAAGGTATTCTATGGTAGCAGGCAAACCGTGAGTAGCAGATCCTTAAATACTAAGTTGTGAAGTGGGGCCTCCATAGATTGGACTTGTTTTACCAGCTCATCCCCTACATGCTTGATTGGATTGAGATTTGGAGAATTTGAAGGACTAGTCAACACCTTGAACAATTTTGCAGTATGCCAGTGGGGCTCATTATCCTGCTGAAAGAGGCCACTGCCATCAGCAAGTAATGTTTTAATGAAGGAAGGTACAGCAAAAATATCAGCAAAAATGTTTAGGTAGCACCCACATGAATGCCAGGGCCTGAGGTTTCCAGTAGAACATTGTCCGAAGCATCACTCTGCCTTCGTCAGCTCGCCTTCTTTCCATAGTGCATCCTTGTGCTATCTCTTCCCTATGTAAGATGTAAATCAAAATGTGATTCATCAGAACAGTCCACCTTCTTTCATTGCTCCATGGTTCAATTCTGATGCCCATGAGCCCATAATAGAGCCTTCCAGCAAATCAACTTCAGGAACAAAATATATTCACCTGGAGAAAATTTGTGCCTTCAAAAAGACAGTGGTTTTATTAGAAAAGTTTATTCTGTTGTTTGACTTTGATGTTTCATTTGTCACTGACTTTCAACTTGCGTTTGTCGCTGGAGCGTATAATTTATGCTAAATTGATTTGCCTAATGTGCTTAAAATAAGAATCTTTTTTTTTTCCTTGGGAGCAGTCAGAATTGTGGTATTTTAAACCTGGTTAATCGCCTCTCTTTCTCCAAGTGAGGATTATGGACAAGCCCACATGAATAGAACACTCTTTCTCTCACACATCTAATTGGGTGTGGGACTGAATCAAAGTGAAATGTCTAAAATGAAACTTTACATTTATTTTACATTTATGCATTATATTTTGAAAACCTTATTTGTATGTGAGTAAAATGCTATTGTTTCCATGAATTTACTTAAGAGCTTTAAACTCAACTTTATTATTACTTGATATTATGCAGTTCCTCATGAACTGTGTATGTTGACCTTCACACTCATAATACTGAATGGCAGAGAACAGTCCAAAAGAAACAGGTAGTAGGTGACTTTTTTTGTTAAGTCAGGATATTGCTGTGGGGGAAAAGACTAATGGTCTTGACTGGTACATTAGCTATGGCTTGCAAGAAAGGGATGTCAATACTTGTTTCCTATTTTTGGCTCTAATTGTCCTTTTTCTGCTTTTTCTTTTTTACACATATTTCTTTTACTTTTCACCTGTCTCAATTTTCTGATTTTAGTTTCCTTGCCTCTTTCTGCTCTTACTGAATTGCCTAGGGATTGATGATAGGGGAACTGGAGGGTTCAAACACTCACAGACACGCAGAGCCAGTGCACCCAAGTGTCAGAGGCCAGTCAATAACAGGCATAAAGGACTCACTACGTGTTTTCACTTTCCCTCTTGCCCTCTTTTGCTTCTTTTTTCTTCTCTGAACAGACTGAAACTGCTGGATGGTGTAATGTAAAAGAAAAAGAGCTGACTTTTGGGGCGCTATCCATCTGATCATTCTTTGTTTCTTTGACAGGCTGTCAGAGCTAGTGCTGTGTTCTCCACATAGGCTAGAAATCGATTACTGGTTTGGCCTAGCTAGCATCAGAGTGTTTCATATATTTTTGTTACTTAAAGAATGCCAAACATATCACATTTCATTTATTTACTGTGTTTTGGCATTTGGGATGTTCTGCATAAATTAGTGTTGTGCAATTATTCATGCGGATGTAAGTAAAAAAATGTAAGATGTTTTTGATCGGTTTTGAGAAAGAGGGATAATTCTGCTGTTTTTTTTTTTTTTTTGCTTGCAGATTGTTTGCAAATGTTTGATTTGTATTTTATAAATTCCTTCAATACAGCTGCATTTGTGCATCCCCATACACCATCCACAGCACATGCTTTATACAGTTTAGTTATACCATTTTACTTGGAACATAAGCCTTTAGATTTAGCTCTGTTGTAAGAAACAATCCACTGCCTCTTCACTACCCTCATAACTTGCAGTATTTATACATTCATTTTACATAATCGAACTGATGCGAATAACATTCAGATGCAGACTAACTCTGTAACGTAGCCAAATATTATTTAACTACATTACAATACTATCTGTAGATAAAACTATTTAGCTTACCAGTAGGAGTTTTTTTTCTTGCTTGTCTTAACATGGAATTATTTTAAGAGACTCAAATCTTTGGAAGTTTTTTGGCTGTTTTTGTCACCAGTAGGCAAACCTGTAGCACAGTTTGAGGCGTTTAGATAAACCCATATAACTCCCAAAAAACTTTATTAAGCAAGTTAAACTTTATTATTACTGTCAAAAGAGAAAATTGCCCCAGTAATATGATATTCCCAGCATATTCCCCGTACTGTGATATTTTACACAAACATGAGTAGTCCTAAAGTCTCAAACCTTGGTTCTTGGGTTTAAAATCCTGAATGTGTCATAATGGTTCTTTTTGCTTACTTTTCTTGACCCCTACCAGTTAGCTTTGATGGTGATGTTTCCACAGAAGAAGCTGTGTGAAAAACATAACTTTTTTGACACACCTCACTAACCTCTGTCACTTTCTCTGGTGGAACTTCCAGGTGTCTCAGATTTGATGTTACACTAAGGAATGTGCAGTCACCATGGAAACAAAGTCCCAGCCCAGTTCAACAGCAGAGAAGAAAAAGAGAATGGAGACCATTGTGGTAACCAAGAGATCCTCCTTGACCCGAACTGAGATCAGTGAGAAGGCTGTGGCGTCCAGCACAACATCCAATGGTATTAATTATCTGACATTTATTATCATATTATCATCATAATATCATCATATTATCACTCTCACTGACCCACTTCTGTAAACGCGTTCAACAGTATTTGGTGTTTTTTTATTTTCCCACTTCATCACCTTTAAGTTCACATAACCCCTTACACTTTATTGACACTCATTCACAAGGAAGTTGTCACCATTTAGCCTGTTAATAATTGAACTTTTCCGTTTTTTAAATCATACTTGCCTGTTACTTATTACTAGCATAGCATACATTTGCCCTAAATGTCTCACAATTTGTAACAGAGGACAGAGGGACTTCCTTTTGTGCACAGTTATCATCGCAAAACAGAAACAGAAATGTATCTTCAGTATACCTCCTGGATGGTCCTGAGGCAGCTTTCTTTATAAAGAACCTCAGCTCATGTCCTTCTGCACTGACTCATTGGTTCAGACATGTAGACAACACCTGGGAGAAGATTAAGATTAAGGAAGTACAGGCCTTTGCAGAACATATCAACACTATTGACACATCAAGTTCACCAGAGAAGACAGCAAGGACAATAGGTTAACAACTCTCCACTAATCTCTCTGTTACTGGCCTTCTTAACAACTCTCTCCCTCCCCTTCTCTCTAATGCCTCTCCCTTCTACTCTCACCTGAATTGAATGATTAGGACAGTTATAGAATCTGTATTAGCAAAGCCACTAAAATCACAGGCCCTGAAGATTTATTCTTTACAGCGGCAAGACACTTCAGTGAAGATGAACATAAGATTAATAATAATTCAGTATGCATTGCTAGTTATTGTTATCTGAGCAGTGAAATGAGAAAGTGTAAGGAGTAAGCACAGGTTCATTGAAAAAAGTTTGGGTGAGCCTATATATAGAATAGGGATATGGTCCATCCACGTGCCAGTAGGCACATCATGCGACATATACTCCCCACCCTAAATATACTGTATATCTGTCATTTCTGTGGCAGTCACTTACTGGTCAGGAAGTGGCAGTGGCCTATCTGTGGCAGTCACTTCTTGCCAGCTTGACGCCCCATTGTATGTGAGCACTTGAAAAAGGGGTTAAAGACCTTGCTCAAGTGTCCTGTCAGCAACTTGCATTTATCTCATTATACATCTGAGCAGGTTGGGAGTTGTGGGTCTTGCTTATCAGCCAAGCAATTTCATTCTGATAGTTTTGATCTTCTGATCAGCAGTCCAAAATCTTACACAGTGAGCTACCCCAGCCAAACATGATGTCAAACAACATACTGTAATGGTAAACAAAACAGCTATGAGACAAAATATTTTAACGGGTTTTAACTAAACCTGGGAACTCAAGTAATCTTACTTATTATAACATAAGACCCCTGTGAACCAGACCAGGAAGGAAGAGACAGTGAGACATAAAGTCACAAAACACAGAATGATCCATAGGTGTAGAGCACCTTCCAGCAGTTATCCTTGAAAATATAAACCATATCAATTATATTGATTTAATTTATGCTGTAAGCTGTGCAATTTTAGCATTGTTACAATAACAATACACCTTCCAGATTCTATTTTTTTTTTTTTATTAATTAATAGGAGATAGGGGCACATGAAGATTTTATAGTTTTATTAAGAGGAGCCTAGGCAAACAGAAAGCAAGGTCAATAAAAAGACAATTATCCATAGTATAAGCAAGCATTATTAACAAGGCAGACATCACTAATGCACATGGGGAATGAGGTCTGGCCCGGGTAGTCCAACTTAAAGAGGTCCTATTATGCTTTTTCAAATATTATCTTTCATGCAGTGTCATGTAGCTGTATGTGAACATAAACTATCTGCACTATCTGTGACGCTGACAGTGCACGATAAATGACGTTTTT
>JAQMYL010000019.1:11288408-11307611 GCA_030014365.1 Clarias pachynema
CGTTGTTTTCATTAAATTGCATGCTCAAAAAATGTTTTGTCTCACTCCCATTTCTTCTTGTTGCATGTTGAAGCTCTTCTTGGAACCTTGTTAAGATCCAACCATGCAAAATATTATTTTTTGCCCTTTTTCAAGTGGTTTTAAACATTTGATCGGCACTGTATTGGTAGGATATCCTACCAATTGCAGTTTTCTTAACTGACACCGATTTTCCAAGTCTGACCTGGTGATTTTGATTTTCTCTAAGTCAGATTTTCTTTCCTTCATAATAACTATAATCAACAGCATACACCAGCATTTTTATAACTTTTCTTTAATGGAGATTTTTCTGGTCTGTCCATAATAAAAATTTATTATTAAACAATTTTTAAAACTACACAATTGTCTTGAAAAATGCACAAGGTTATTCAGTCAAATAAACCTCAAAATAAAAATATGCTACTGGAGTTTTGTTGTACAAATGAAATCCAACTGAAAATGAATTGAAAGCTAAAAACTAGGGAGGGCAAGGCTATCACATGCTTTCCCCTAGACTTTTTGATGTGGTGCTCATGCATGGTTAGGGGACATGGTAAGGAGCGTGTGTTACCAATGTGCCTTTGCAGACATCAACGATTGGCTACTGTCACTGTGAGTCAATTGTGAGTGCTAGTATGACACCTCTCCCCGCAGAAGCACAACCAATCTGTTCTCTAGACTCTGGCCTGTGTATGCATTACTTGGAATTTGAACTTAATAGCAGGAACGCAATTCTGTTATAGGCCCCGGTTGTGGCCGATCAAGCTGAAAAACAACTGATTCCAGTCAAAAGACAATGGATTGGTAGATCTTTAATTCATATACTCTCTGAATGATTACATGCAATCACCTTATACTGAAGTCAGTTTTACTTACAATTACAACATTTATTCATTCCAATTAGAGGGATTAGAGTTTTATATCCACACAAAATTTTTAACTTTTTAATTTTACACCAGTTGGTTAGGGAGACTAGTGGGAGATTTTTATTCAAAAGAACTTATGATGATGGAACTTAACCTCTAAACTAAACTGTCATAACAATGAAGAAATTTTTATTCCATCTTTTTTTTCTTAAAAGATGCACATTAGAATATTTTTTTCAGTGAAAATAGAGCAAGTTTTTTGTGTCTGCCATGGACAGCTTCCCTCCATACCACCTGAGAACAACCTAATGCAATGTTCTGTCTTGCTGCACCCCTGGTATATGTTTTCTCCTGATTAATATTCCATATAAGCTCTGCATTTTCTCTCATTTGTTTCTGGGGAATTGTGGCCATATTTATTTGCTAGAAAAAAAATACAAGCACTGATGCCTTTGAGACAATGCTTAGTGCCATGTACACCAGCACAGATCAGTCATTATAACCACCTGCCCTGCTGGGTATGTGGCTCTTCTACCTTGCACCACTGAGGATGTCATGCTGTCACCTTGCTCTGGTTAAGATGTTACTTCTCCCATTGCTTCACCACTGCTTGCCTGAGGATGTCATGACACCGCCCTGCTCAGATAAGGATATTCCACCTCTGCCACCACTCTGGCCTTGCTGGGGATAGTGTCCTCTCCTCAAGCTCTGCCAGTAACCATGCTCCTCCTTCTAGTTTCAGGTAGATTGTTACTTGGCCCACTGGTTCATGACCTCATTCTGTCCATGCTCTCTCTCTCTCTCTCTCTCTCTCTCTCTCTCTCTCTCTCTCTTCTGTTGAGCTATTGAACTCATGAGATCTTGACTCCTAATGCTCTCTGGACCTGCCTGATCCATCCTAGTGCTCCACTCTGCCTGCTGAGGATGGCTACAGATGGTTTGCCAGTGTACATGTGACAAACTCTTTTGTACAATATCAGTGAACAGTTGGTAACTACAACAAATTGAATGTCATGCACACCAGTATAGATGGAATTTATTAATGTTTGCTCTAACCAGAATAACCCCAATGGGGATGGATTCCCTTTTAAATCTGATTCTGTTCATGGTTTCTTCCTCATGTCATCCATTTTTCCTTTCCATTTTCACCTCTGGCTTGCTCATTAGGGATAAATTAATAAAGCTATAAATTTATAAATATATACATTCAAATTCTATACATTTAAAAATTTCTGGCTAAAATGTTAATTTCTGTAGAGCTGCTTTAATGAAGTATTGGGCTTTAATAGTGGTCATTTTGGCAAAGCAGCGTTATAGAATTTTAAAAAAATGATGGATTAAATAAAAATATGGAAATAAATTAGATGTAAGGAAAAATGAAATGACTAAATACTAAATTAAAATTAATTACTATCAGTTTGTCATTGATGAGCAAGCCGATGGCAATGGTGGCAATGAAAATGGGAAAGCCGACCGTGCAAGCGTACAGAACCCGCCCCTTTTTTAAATGCCTTGCTGCTGGCAGTGGCAGTAAACTTGAAATATGTTTTCAGCACGTGTGTCGTAAACGGAGCTGGTGTGTGGCCTACCGTCACAAATGGTATAAGTGGGAGTAAAATTTAAGGTGTTTAATGATTTACAAAATAAACTAATTTACTGACTAACATTCAAGAGAACTTACCACCATTAGATTTACCAGTAGCTTTTTAGCATTACAGTAAACATAAATATGTTGCTAGCAAAGATTGTCTAATAAAAATGCAAAAGCAGCAAAAAAGATACATGTTTACATAGGAAATTCAAACTTGTAACGAGAGTACTTGTAAATGTTATGTTTTAATACTTTTTGGGAATAAATTGACTCACATTTTAGTTTATAAAAGTATACTTTTAATTATACTTTAGATGTAAGAGTCGTAAACTACACCACTATTTCACATTTAAGTTAAAATTTGTCTGCAACTGAACGTGTGGATTTTTAACATTTAATTTTACAAGTAAACTTAGCATCATACTTATAGTTTATTACTGTATACTAAATATATATATATGTATGTTCTTTAAAATGTGATACTAGGTTTCTATTTAATTTTTTATAATTGTAATATACTTTCAATGTACTTGATGATTAACTAATATGAACATTACTAGTAGACTACACAAAAGAATCGAGTAACATATTCAGGATTAGGAGCATATTTATTTTCTTTATAAATCAAAAATTTAAAACAAATATTGTACCAGGATATTACGACTCAAATCAAAATTGCATTCCAAAACAAAACATATAAAACACACAGTACACTCTGTTTCCCCTTAAAAAACCTTGTTCTCTCTTATGTCTCAACTTTGTACAATGCCTTGCGAAATTCATACTCTCGAACTTTTCCATATTTTGTCTCGTTACAACCACAAACATAAATGTATTTTATTGGGATTTTACATGATAGACCAACATAAAGTAACACATAATTGTAAAGTAGAAGGAAAATGATAAATTTTTTTTTTTTTTTTTTTTTACAAATAAAAATCTGAAAGGTGTGGCGTGCATTTGTATTCAGCTCCCTTTACTCTGATAACCCTGAGATGTTTTAATAATTTACTATTATTATTATTTTTGTTATTTTATTATTGCTTATTCTCCAGTTGAAGATTGAAACACTTCTCCTATCTGAGTTTCACAGGTTTGTCCCGTGAGCACTATGCATGATAGGCACATCGCTTCATGCACTTCCCTTATTACCCTGAAGCACCCATTACTCTGGAATAGGGTAAATCTGAACACATCAGGCCATAAGACCTTTTTTTTTTACCTTCATCCAATCTTTATGCTCACAAGAAAATTCAAGCCTTTCTTTCTGATTAGTCTCACTAGTCTCGCTCATATAGTGCATATAGTCCACTTATCATGTCTTTTACAACCATTAACTCCACCATGGGCAATACAAAAATGCAGTGAACAAAACTATTTTTACTGCTATTATAGTACCTCTTATTGTACAGTGAGGTGAAGTGTGTTTTGTACTTTCACTTTTTTGTCAACTCAGCAACAGCAACTGCACGAGACTCAATTGGACTAGATGGAGAGAGACAGAGTTTAAATGTAAAACCTTCCCACAAAGAATCTGTCACTTTGCCCAAGACAAATCAGTCTCTCTCTCTCTCTCTCTCTCTCTCTCTCTCTCTCTCTCTCTTTTACTTTCTCTCTCTTTCTTGCACACTTGCTAGCTCACAAAACATTGATTTCCAATTTACAATCTAGGATTTGCAGCCATCAGTGAGCTGCTATCAATGTGCAGGATGTCTGTATTTAGCAATATTAGTAATTGAATTAATTAATTCTTATTCATTATTTTCTTACTAATTACTCTTATTAGTTGACCAACCAGTGTAGTTTTTAAGTTACTAACATATATTATAACATTAATGATTATCTGTAAAAAAAAAAAAAAAAAGAAAAAAAAGAAAAGAAAAAAAAGAAAAAGATATTTATGTATCTTAAAAGTCAGCCTCTTGGTTTTATATGGTATCTGCAAAGTACTAATCAGTGTTTGGAATGTACATAGATTCAATGTCCATTTATAGTTAAGGATAGTCATGACGTTTCCAGATGCACTGTACAGTGTGTTCTCCCTAAGCCATTAAAAGAATTATGCATACTGAATTGTTTGACCTGTAGAGATTCTTATGGACCTTGAACATTATAAACAGAATAAGCACTTTCAGTTGTTGAATTGTATTCATTTATTCATTTATTTAGTTTTACTTTTTAGCACACACTCTGTAGGAATTTCTTTTCACAGGTTCATTTCATAGCACACACTTTTGTACTGCATTTGAACTCGGGGCTAAAAAACAGCCTCCTACATGACAAGTTAGGAACATAGCCTCTGATTGGCCATCACGTCAGACTCAGTGGATGTTAACACCAATAACTAATGAAAAATGGACATCATATTGATTTTTTTAATTGCCTGATTGGAGAACTATGTGAGGCATTTCATAGAACACAGAGTTTATTTGTCCTGGGCGAGCATCTAGGTTGCTATGACTAATTTGACCAAAGGTTATGAGGAACATATACTGATATTGTGAGGTCAAATGGCTGGGCTGAGACAAGCACAGTTTCAAAAATATATTTTTGCTACATACCATTACTTATCTTCAATATACAATAAAACATGAGGATTTAAAAGTAGATTCATAATATTGGGGGAGGGGATATTAATGTTAAAATTATGGCCACCCACTTTTAATCACTGAAACCTCTAGATTTAAGGTGTGTGTTGCTCACACTTCTGTTTTGTACTAGTTTTGTTCAAGGCAGAGTTTACGGTCTAGTTACTGTTATTTCACCTGTTTGTCTGTTAATGTTGTGTAATAAAGGCAAGTCTAAAAAAACGGGAAGCTTGGTTCATACAATAAAAATCTAAAATGAAAGCTCAGTGCATGCTTCATGGACAAACAAGGCAGATTGGCAGACCTGAAGTTTAATTCAGTAGGCAGTGCCAAAAATCTCCTTTATGCAGCCACATTTCTTCACCATTGAAAAATGTTTAGTGACAAATTAATGAATTTGGCTGAAAAGAAAAGTTTTTTTGTGTTGGTGTGAAGGGGTGGATATTGCTGGAGTTTATGAATAAGTGGGTGGGAGGAGGAAGAGAGTGAGAAAAGAGTAATCCCTTTCTGGCTAAATGGTTGATCCTTCTTGTTCTTCATATCTCAAATGTCAGAAGGTAAATTAGCCTGCTAGCCCTTGACAGCAGTTAACAACAGTTAAAAAGGGAGAAGAGGAAGCATAAAGGAGCTAGTGACTTTCAACTTGGGATGACTGCCTTTGAAGTGTTTAATTAGCCATTCCTTTGTACTGGCTAATGACCTTAATAGGCCACTCCTCACTGTGTTCAGTTAACTTGCATGTATACACACTAAGATTAATGGAATAAATCTTTAAGTGAATCAATAAAGCCTTTTATTTTTACATTAATGTTACCTTAAGTTCACATAACAAGGAAATTAACCAGATTCCAGGCTAGTTTTAGGAGAATAATACGGACATTAATCCTGTTCAATTTCTGATTTTTTTTGTTCATGACCTTGTAGCAATTTTGCACTTTTCAGAACACCCTAAACTTGGCCCTAAATAGTGCGGGGTAAGAAATCAGACATGCCGCAGCCAAACAGCAAAAACATAAATGCGTAAATGATGATTAAAACATTGCTGCCACTGAAGATTTTAGGTTTAAGCCAAATAATTTTAAACTCAATTTTTTCCCCAACTTTAGTCATAAAATGTAATAACATTACTGAAATTTATTAACACATTTTTAGTACCAAAACATACTGGATTGATTTCAACTCTGAAATACATAAGGCATAAAGAAAAAGCTCCAAAATATTCCCTGAAAGTGCTCACAGAGATGAAAAATGTGCAAAGATCTGCTGTACATTGCTTTAGGGGGCATAACTATATTCACATTTCTATATCACAAAAAAGCTTTCCTCTATTAAGGTGCCTTATCTGGGTCAGTTCAATAGCTGCTAACACCAATCATATCCCATTCTGCCCTCTGATCAAGGCCCTGGCTGACTCCTCTAACAGGTTCTGATGGCAGTGGAGGTGCGATTCAAGTGATGGCAGAGAAAAGCCAAACTCTGAATAGGCCAAATGCACCATTGTCCACCATCGGAGAAGCACTTTTACACATCTTACACAATCATTCGCTCTTGATGTAACATGCATGACTTGTCGGGGTTGTTCTTAGAGAATGATGTGGAGGAATAGGAGGTGGGGGGATGGAGGGAAGATGGTAGAGTCTTGCAGAGGTCTTAAGCCTTGTTAATGATGCTGATTTGAGTTGAACAGAAACAAGAGAAAGAAGCTATGCCTTGGCTTTCGTATCAGCCAAACCCACAATCCCTTTTGCCAAAGAAGATTATGAGTAAGAAGTCAGGGAAGGTCCCTGAGGAGGCCTAGCATGAGAATGATTTACAGTAGTCCTGTGTTCCCAAACAGGGGGTAAGGATGTGGGTTTTCACCAACTATATAAATATATATATATGGTTATATTCCCATACATGTGTTGCAAGAGGAATGTTTACGGAATTCTTTTGGTCCTATGATAATCACCAAGCATGTAATGTACAGTGCTTTAATACTGACATCCACTAATCTGACCAGTTAATGATAAAAACATGCTCACTGGCTACAAGCAGGTTTTCTTACTCACTCTGTGTAGATAAGAGCTGTAAGACATAATTGAAAAGTGTCTTATTCCCTTCAAGGTCTAAACCTTAAGATGAATCTTATACTACTCCAGCAAATTTATCTTTCATTTTTCTGAGCTGCATGTCATCCTCTCTCCTCTAGTCTTTAAATATTCTAGAACTAGCTGAAGTCCCTGATGGGAAAAGAGTTTGTAGAAAGAATTAAAAGGTTAAAGCTAAAATAAGCTGATCAGCTTTAATGTAATCAGTGATATTTTTATTTCAGGTTGAAGCCCACGTCCATGTCTTCCTGTCTTTCTGTACAGCCGAACTTTCTGCCTAACTTATTAATACACAGAAATTTTATTTTGTAAGGTTGAGTATCTTACACCTTGGTTATTGCTAAATTTCACACTTTGTTTGGTAATTGGAGAGTGAATCACAGATAAGAAAAAGTAGATTGGATAAAGATTAAGTTATGTCTTAAAATAACTGCAACTTTATTTATACCACTTCAGCGCTATTATTTCAACTTGTTTTAGTGCATAAGTTAGGGTATTTTACATGCCCTCACCTCCGACTGCTGCAGATATGTTTGCTCTAACGACCCATGTTTTATCTCATAGCGCTTCACATTATTGCTTTTTATTGGTGCCATGGTTTCGGGTTTAAAATTTCCTGCAGGAAGAATAAACCTATATTGATATGTCCATTCATCTTGAAGATTTAGTTTTAATGGCCTACTTTCCTTTTTTTTGGAGTAAGCCATGCTGTGTCATGCTGTCGCTTCTGTTTCTTGAGGATTTTGGTGGCTTGTAGGTGCATTACCATCGTTTCTGAGTTTTGTGCATTCTCTCTATACACGGTAAACTATTGCGTTAATTGGCTCTGTTGATTGACGGATATAGCCACACCCACCTCGAGGGAAAAAAACGTCATATGTGTCCAATAAAGCGCTAGATGCTGAGACATAATCTGACATAACCATGCCCTAAGTTCTATTCAACATTTTAATTTCATTTATAGTACAGGATTAACTTCAGGCAAAAACCTACAGTAGGTACTGCAAAAGTTTCATTAAATTCTGTCTAGCCAGTTTTGCATGATGCTGTGACAAAATCTGGCTGGCAGACTCACATACAGACAGAAAATCTTCTGATACCGGTTTCGGGTTCTCCAATGTATGAAACGTAAAGATATAATTGAAAGAGCAAGTTCTGACCAATGTACAGACAAAACCTTTCTTTTATTTATGATTTATGTAGATGCCTCAACATGGAGCAACAAGTTAGCCTCCCTTCCCTCCTTACTTATGGTAGGGGGACTCTAGCATACTCCGGATTTCGTAATCACAGGCATGGCCCCTATCACAGCACCTATCCTCATGTCTGCAATCTGGGGGTGTCTGACCACAATGTTATTTCTGTGGCTCTAGACTTTAAATCTTTTATCGTCAGACCAATACATGAAATTGACTATAGGAACTGGAAAAAAAAATTATCGGACAGCCCTGGCTTTAGACAGTAGATTTCCCTAACATGACTTTGGTGGCATTGGTGGTATTAATGAATCGTGAAGAAATGCCTTTGACCATCATGCCCTTATGAAAAGCAAGTTGTTTATTTTTCTCCTTAAGCCCTCTTGTTTATACACAAACTTCGGGAATGAAAGCGGCTGGCCATGTACTGGAATTTCTCTCTTAAAGCAGTTAGTGTCCCACCAGCCCTAAAAAGTGTACTGATAACCACCTTTATAAAAGGGCTAGCATGGACCCTAAAGTCCTTTATAACTACAGGCTTATTTCCAACCTTCCTTTTCTTTCCATGATTCTGGAAAAAATAGTCACCTCCTAGCTTTTGGAACAGCTCAAGCTTAGCAACCTCTTTGCGAAGTTCCAGTCTGGTTTCCAACAAGCCTATAACACTGAAAAAACACAGCTGAATTGGGCTGCCTTTCTCTTCTGATCCTCCTTGTTTTGACAGCTTAATTTGACTTGCAGCTTGCATTGTACTTCAGCATCTTCAAACATTCTGTGGACTCTCTGGGTCTGCTTTAGGCTCCCTCCAATCATATTTGTCTGACAGATTGGAGTATGAATGGGATGTTTTAAGTTTTCTATGCTCCCTGGCCAGACAGCACACACACATCTTGCCGTCCTTGGCTTCAGAGCAGCATGTCCGCCTCAAAGCAGCACACTGGCCTCCTATTTATAATGTCTGACAATGGCAAATCTGCAGATATCTTTCCCAGCACACATATGTCTGGCCTATGTCAACTCAATATATAAAGTTACATCAGCAAGATGTAGTATGAAGGGCGTGTGCTAAATCGCAACTTTATGTTTTTAGCATTTAATAGAAAATTCCCACCAAAATTATTTGGACAATAATTTTAAGATAATACTATCCAAGTAAAAAAAATCACAACCAAAAATAGCTTCCTAATTTTTTTTTCCCATTTCACTGTAAACTCTATGCATTTCTCATGGATCATCGGTCCATGTCGGTCAGTCCCAATTCCCACTGCGATGCATATATTGGCATAAAAAAACTTTACTGTCTGACCAAATGCCATCAGAAACACCCATCACAAAAACACAATCACAAAAAGCAACACAGCAAAACATGGGGTTTGTTGCAACTGGGCAAGGCCCTTAACCTGATGCCCATATAATTGTCTCAAGGGATTAGCAAATTTTGGATTTTACAGTATGTGACAAATTGTCTTTGTTTTTGTGTGCTGTTCCATTGTCCCTAAGTGAACATTCAGTAGTGATTTTTCCCATTATTCTTTTTTACTCTTTAGTGGATAGGACCTTTAAATGAAAAGTACTAAAACTCTTGCTAGGAAATTGTGCATAAATGTTTGGAACTCAATCAAACACTGATGAATTATAAGGTTGTATACACTGTCAAAGGCAAAGGAGAGTGTATTGGAATGGCAGTTTAAAAGGATGGAAATGATTGAACATGCCATTTGCCAATTGAGGATTGTACCACTCCACATTGTGATCCTTTTGTTACTAATTCTGTATATTTTACTTCTCTGTATTACTTTGTTGCTTTTAATTTTGCTCTGTAACAGACAAAGTAGGACAACACTTAAAAACAAGGACACAAAGTACTAATAACACATAAAAGTAGAGTAGTAACTATTAAAACTATAAAGAAAATGTTAAAGATGGGGGACATTTACACAATTATTATTTCATACTGATGTTGCATTTAGTTCATATTACACACGGATATTCTTGAACTTTTAAGTGGTGCTGTATCACAGTATGTTTTAGAATTATTTATTCGGACATAGAAGTGTAGAGTTTCAGTGTGTTTGTTCATGTTTTAGAGGTATATAGGTTAAATGTTATATTTGTTCCTTCTATACTCAGTCTGGAGTTCTTTGGACTTCGTGGTGTTGAGGCTTAAGTTAATGTTGTTATACCAAAGTGACAACCTTCTCATCTCATTCCTGTATGTACCCTCATCTTCTCCCGTGCTGAGTATGACCACGGTTGTATCATCCATAAATAAACTTATGGAACCTCTCCGTGGGTGGAGGTGCAGTTATGGGTGTAGAGAGTATAGAGAAGGGGGCTCAGTACACAAACCTGTGGTGACACTGCCTCTGTATGAAGTATTTTATCCAGAGGCAGATGGAACATGACCCAGGTCACTCAAATTTAGATACCATTTAATGCTGAATGATAGTATGTAGGCAGTTGGCAGAGCTAAATTCTGTAAAGAAGAGCCTGACATCCTTCTACTCAAGGGACCAGAGTCATGTGGAGAGATGTAGCTATTGTATGCGCCATACATCTATTTGCTCTTTATGCAAACTGATATGAGTCAAATGTTGGTTGAAAGACAGTTTATGATATGACTCTGGACCAGTTTCTCAAAACATTTCTAAATGACAGGAGTGAGAGCCATTGGGCAGTAGCATTGTTTACAGTGGTCTTTTTGGCAGTGGAATGATTGTCAATGACTCCAGGCAGGCTGGGACAGTAGACTGGGATAAGGACAGATTTTAAATCCTCGTGAAGATCCCAGCCAGCTGGTCTGTGCAGTCCTTCAGCATCCTGCTCAGTTCATGTCTCTCAGCAAGATCTGGACCTCTCTTGTCATCTAGGACCTTTAGTTAACATATAACCAAATACTTGACATAACTCATTATGGGTGCAGTGTAATCACTTTGTTCTAATAAAGTAGTCCTTCAGCTGATAAGAGGCTTCTTCAGGCCACATTTTTCATAGACTTTTTTATGGTAATAGCTGTTTTTCCTTAAATGTTGGTGCCAGAAGCAGGGACATGTGGTCAGACTGGCCCAAGTGAGGTAATGATGTACCCCTGTAGCCATGTTTAACATTAGAATAAACCAGTCCAATAAACCTAGCAAATCCTCTGGTAGCACATTTCATGTGTAGATAGAATTTATGGAGTACTAAATTATTTAACCAGCATGATTAAAATCACCCACTGTTATGTTCTGCTAGTTGATTATGGCACTGTACAAGTACCCAACAGCTGAGGTAGCCTTAACATCAGATCAGAATAAACTCCTGCAAAAGATAAATGTGCCTCCATTGAACAATCAGATACTCTAAATCAGATGAGCAATGTGTGTTTGTAATTGTTGTATCAGTTGTTATTTACATAGATGCACTAAGCCCCCGCCCTTACTCTTACCAGAGTCTCTGTTCCCATTCTGATGGTGCATTTTGTGGCTAGCTCAATAACCGTATCCAGAATAAATTAATGAAGCCAGATTTCTGTAAGAATAGAGTTTAGCCGTTTTTCTTTTTTTTTTGACGGGATCCGAGGCCAGTGTTTTTCCAATGTAGGCACTCCTCTAGTAAACGGATGATACCTGGGTACTTGGGTTCAACACTGGGAAGACAGTGAAGGAAATGGGGAAAGGTTGTGAGGGGGAAAGAAAAGAATAAAGAGGTAATGACAGTGGATTTGAGAGAAACTATATATGCTGAAAAATAGAGAGCATGGTAGGAAATCAGACAGACAGAAAGTGAGAAAGTGATAGGGAAAGAAAGATTGGACAGAGAAACAGAGAGCTAGTGAAACACTAAAGCCAGAACAGGGGCCTGTGATCATGGCTGCAGTGAGCACAATTACCTCCTTTTCAAATCCTTCAGTGACACTGCGGGAGGAAGGAGGACTTTGAAGCTTGAAAGGCAGGAGCTCGCTTTCAAGCCTCAAACGTGAGCAGGGAAGGCCTCTGAAATTTGTTCAGGCCTCCCTATCCACCATTAGCTTGTTTCTTCCTCTGGCCTCCAGGCATTTAAGCGCTTTTTGAAAAGATGTTAAGAAATTCAATCACCATAGAGAATGAGAGAGAGAGAGAGAGAGAGAGCTGACTACTTTCCCCCTCAATTTCTCTCTCTATTTTGCTTTATCTTTGCTTTCCACCCAGTCCACAGAGAGCAGTCCTGTAGTCTTTGTGCTTGTTGAGGACTGGGGGAAGTGGATGGGACACACAAACAGAGAGCAAATTAAGACAAAGAGAAATTTAGGAAAGAAAACAACTCAGCTAATGCAAATGGATATGTATATCTGACTTGTACAGTCACAGAATCAGAGCTCACTGTGCACCAACATCAGAGGCATTAAAATCGGTGTTGACACCAAAGATTATGTATTTATTTATTTGGTGCTATGTGGTTGTTTGACTTCTTAGTGAAGGTGCTCAAAAATGTAAGTTTTTCCATTAATGTGCCTATCACCACAATTTAATTCTTTAACACCCGGACACATACACACATGCGTACACCAAGCACTCCATGACAGTTACAATACATTTTTTTTTGTAAATACAAGGTGATATATTCAGCTCATAGTACAGTATAAACATTCATAAGCAAGGTTCATAAGCTTGACTAATAAATTTCACAGTCCTGCCGCAAACAAGTTAGCAAGACCAATCAACAATATTCTGACCCATATACATAATGTAAGTACAGCACACAGACAGGAATTAAACTGCCTGAAATACCAAATAGAGTGAGTTCAACATAATGTACTTGTGATAAGACATCTTTGTAAAAAAAAAAAATCTATGTGCATGTTGTTGTCCAGATCCATTATGATATAGCTATTGTTGAGTTAGTCCAATGTTACAGGATAATAGGACTTGAACGGTCAAAGGCTTAATGTGTGCTGCTTTCATTGCTGGCTCTATGTTTTTAATAAAATAATAATAATTTTGTTTAATTAATGTATTTTTGCTAATTATGAATGATTTTTTTGCACATAATAAAAAAAAAATTTAAATGAAAAACATTTAAAATTTACTATGGCTTTGATTAAGATGTACTGGAGAAATGCTAAATATTTAGAAATAAACAATCAAGCCCAATAATGCGTTCTTTTAATATGCTGCAATGTGATGTATTTATGGACATGAATAAACTAATATTTAAGGACAAAATCTTAAAATCAAGAACGTGAATGAGTAGTGTAAGTCCGTTTGAAAAATGCATCAAGCACCATGATGAAATTGGCTCTCATGAAGACCTTCCCAGGAAAGAAGAGCAAACATACCTTTGCTGCAGAAAAGCAGTTTATTTAGAGTTACCAGCCTCAGAAATCACCAATTAACTGCACCTCAGCTTAGAGCTGTTACGAAGGCTTTATATAGCACAAGTAACAGACACATCGCAATATCAACTGTTCAAAGGAGGTTATTGCATATTTTGGATGCCTTCATTTAATGTAGGGGATATAATTGTATTTATAAATTTTACTACTGTACTACTTATTTAAAGCAATGGTGAGTTTTATATTGGACCTTATTTCTCCTTCATTTAATCCAAAAAGTCAATATATTACATTTATGTAGCAAAAAAAAAAAGCATATTATGTGCTGGAATTTGCTATTTTTGTGCTGTCCGATTTTCAAAATTTTAGGTTTGGCTCTTCAGTTTAACTCTACAATTTTCATAAATGTTTGTTCAAAATAATGATTAAAATATAAGAAACGTGTTTCAAAAACAATTTTGCTCATTCATATAAATTATATCATCCACTCCGAGAAATCTCTGTCAACTATGTTACCCATTGGAAAATTCCCTATTAATAAGCAATGGTTTGCTCCAAAGTCACAAGTCCAACATCATGTGATCTCACTTCCTTTTTAGGAGGGAGATTTGAAGACAGTGTGGTAAGTTTCTACTCCTCCTCTTTAATATTTTATCAATATTGTGTGTACATAGAGAGGATTATTTGATAGTCAACTGCGTTATCAACATGTTCTTGTAAACTTGATTTAGATGTTATAGTTACCGATATGCTGGGGAAGTGTATAAAAAACATGAGTTGATAAAGGTTATGTGGTGAATGGTCTGAGGTCTGCAGTTAGCATTATGCTTAAAATGGCCGAAATATCAACTGTGTTACCAATCAACTGTAAAAGAGGTGACAGTGATTAACACAGTTGACAATGTTGGCAGTTCATTATCATAATTTATCCTCACATTGAGTGCTGTTAATGAAAAACATCTATAAACAATTGTTACTAAACAGAAATTACACAGTAATTAAATAGGAATTGCCTAAAAACATGCTTTGCATTAGAAAGGATAAAGTCAGCTGATTTACATTATATATCACAATGATTTCATGAAGTACTCTTATAGAGTCATTTGTGTTTTAGCTCCCTAAAATATAGAAATGGGTTTATCTGCTGCTGAGAAGCCAGTACAGGGCTCGGTGTGGTGCTGATCCTGAGAGAAGGGCTGCATATTTACAGAAACACAGAAAGAAGTGGCATGAAAACAGAAAGGAAGGGAAGATTTAAGTCAGAGTGTGAAGAGAAGGAAATGATCATATTGGAGAAGAGCCCAACGCCAGAAAACCAAGTTACTCCACCCCAGTGTGCTAAAGTTGATCCTCAGCCTCAGATTTCAAGGTGCAGATTTATTGAACAAAACATAGGCTTAACAATAGATCTTATTATGAAATAACAAACGACAAATAAACTAGAGTAACAGACTGTCATACTTACTCTTTGCAGTAAACACAGGACACATGATCAGTTTAATAATGATTTATGTGTCATTTCAATCAGACACACACTAAAGAGACACCACACTATGGATTTAAAATTAAGTTTGCTATGTTTAAGTTTCAAAAAATTGTTGACTGTTGTAATGTTTTTTAATCTTCTCATTTGAATTCATCAGCTTAATGGCATAACACAAAGTTTTTATCTTACAGAAGGGTTTCTGTACTGTCAACTGTGTTACGTGTGGTTTTTATGTTCTAAATCTTTTAATTGTTGGCTAAACTGTAACAAAAATGATGAGGGGTATATCTGGAGAGGGAAGTCATTCCTAAGCATGATGGAAAAACATAAATTCAGCATTTTGTGGATTTATGTTGAAAAGATATCCATCTGTCATGATAGCATTCTACAAAATGTCCATTACAAGGTTTAGAATTCATATTTTCAAATCAGTTAGACAGAAAATCTCAAAACCAATGGAGAATAGACAAAAAAAAATTTTGTCCATACAACAGTTGACAAAATAATTAATCAAATGTTTTTTATTCCAATAAAATATTTAAAAAGTCACTAGAGCTTAAGCTTGGCAGTTAATAATTTTAGCTCATTAGGGGGTATATTACAGAAACATCTAGCTTATTTATCCCCCCCAAAAAACCTGATTTATTCACTTTTTTGTTGATATGAAATGTTCCCGTAATTCTAGAATGAGCCGTAAAAAGAAATAAAAATCTGTAAAGACGATGGAATTAGAAGGTGTGTCCAAACTTTTGATCGGTAATGTGTACATAAAGCTAAATTACTTCTTTCATCACATTTTATGGAATTTTATTACATAGACTGAAACAGCTGCTCTGTTAATCTATGGCCAGTTGTGCATCTTTACTTTATTATTTAATTTATAAAAAGCAAATAAAAGGTGTAGTTTTGTGATCACTTTTACACATGTAAATCTGGTTTATTGGTATAAGCGTAAGTATAGTATGTACCTCATGTTCTCTAAAGCAATCAACTTTAACTTCTGACTGGTGCAGGACTTTTCAATCAAAACATTTCAATCAAGCAGCAACCACACAGTAAGATAAGCAGGGCACCAACATGATGTACACCTCTCCCAAACCTGCCATACAGGTGGCCACTTGCCAACAAAGATGGTATTGTCAATAAGCTCATGTAACTTGTGACATGGCTATGAGAACTATACAGTATATGGTACTTGCCATTTTTGTAGGCCGTGTAGGATTCTGGCAGTTGTAGTAAAACAATGGCACAACAATGGTTTCAGTAATGCCACACTTTTTTAATAGAATACTTTTCCTGTAGTTACTGAATAATTCTTTTTACTGAATAACAGTCTATGAGATAAATGAATATCTGTAATAAACTTGACATTAAAGGGGTCATATTTACTATTTCTGTATCTACGGTCACGAAACAATTGATTTAGAAAACCTGTGAACCTACTCATTCAAGCAGCAGTGCAGGAAATAAAATCATGCAGAGATCAGCTAGCAGTTTTGGAGAATGTTCAAATCAACCATGAGAATGGGGAAAATTGTGATCTCAGCGGTTTTGACTACTGGATGATTTTCGGTATCAGAAGGGTTGGTTTACGTATTTCTATAACTGCTGATTTCCTGGGGTTTTTGTTCACAATAGACTCTAGAAATTACTCAGAAAAATTTGTGAATAGCAGTTCTGTGGATGAAAATGCCTCTTTAATGAGAGAGGTCAACTGAGGATGACCAGACTGGAAAAAATGACAGAAGGGCTACTGTAACTCTTCTGATAGCCACTTTTTTTTTTTTTTTTTTACAATTGTGGTTAGCAGAAAAATACCTTCAAACCAGATGGGCCCACTTCTGTCAGCCAAGAACAGAAAGCAGAGGCTACAGTTGGTACAGTCTCACCCAAGCTGGACAGTGCTTTCACCCAGAATTGGAAAAATGTTGCTTGCTGTGTTAAATCAGTGTCTGTTGAGGCACTCAGGCGCTAAGCTCAAAATTTGATTCCAACAGCATGAATAAATCATCCCAAACTGCCTTATGTTAACAGTCGAAGCTGGTGGAGGTGGTGTAATAGTGTGGGGAATGTTTTCATGGCCTGTTAACACCATTCAATTATTGCTTGAATGCCACAGGCTATTTGTGTATTGTCCCTGACCATGTGGCCACAAGTTTCCAATCTTTTTACGACTTCTACCATGTAGAAAAGCAGACACTGACCACAAAGCAGATGGCATGTCAAAATGTTTTCATCTACATGATCATCAGTTGCTTCAGGTACCTTCCCAGTCAGAAAATCTAAACCAAATACAGTAGATAAATTTGTGGGTGAGCAGGATTAGCAGCATGATGATGCACCTGAAAAATCTAGAGGAATGGGAGTCATGTTGACATGGAATAGAATCTCAAAGTAATCTCCTCATTGTGAAATCCATAAAAGAAAAGAATTTATGTTTTTTTTTTTTTTTTTTAGATCAATGGGATACCCTAAAAAGTATTAGTACAGTGTTCCGAATAAAGTGCGAAAGAAATAGACTCTCAGTTGGCAGCTAGCTCTTAATTGAGTGTTTATTATACTGCAATAGCTGTGGTATCATAATTATATTTTTGGAGCAGTCACTGCAGGCTGGGGACCAGTGCTCTCTGGAGGCATAAGATAATAGGACTTGGGCAAGCTGCTTTAGGTTAATTGGCAAAAACAATATTGAAGTCAGAAATCAGTGGCCCTACTTTTCATGTATAACTAAATAGGCCAAATATTAATATGAATTTTTGTTCCTTTTTGTCAATGATTGCATAATAATGTATAATGTATAATTTTTTTTGTACTTTTTACATTAATACCTTAATTATACATTAACACAATTATACCTAGAAGTTGTATGTGCTCTGCTTTTGAAAATTATTATTTAAATAAAAATCCTAACCCCGGTATGTCTACAAATAGGCAGTCACTCCTGGGATATGCTTTTAGAAAACTTTAAATGTCTGGATGTGTGTTGTAGAGGGTAAGAATAGACTGCTTTTTAAATTCCATTTTGAGAGTATTAGAGTTTAGGGGAGCAGGCCTATTAATCCAGCTTTAGCTGTATAAGTGCCATTATTCTCATAATAAGATCACTGAGTGTGCAATATAGGATTAAATACTTAAAACATAACTGACAATGGAATTACATATATACACTAACCATACACTTTATTAGTAACACCTGTAAAACTGCACTTTAATACAATTATCTAATCAGCCAGTCATGTGACAGCAGTTATTAGTATTCTGATGCAGAGCTTTAATACTGTAAGCAAGTGAGGCTGTGGGTGTAAAATCCTTGTTGATTAGGGAGGTCAGAGGAAAGCAGATAGATTGATTAAAGCTTATATACTCTTGGTAAAATACTATCATGATCAGTATAGCATGACTTTATCCTGGATACCCTAATTCATCTGTTCTGCATTCACACTATTATGTCCCATGTTATGCCCCAGACAATGGTAGCAAAGAGGGGGTCACTGGAATGCTTCACTTTGGTGCAATGCAAGTAGACATTTCGAGTTGCCAGGAACACCATTTTCACGCTACGGGTCAGATTTAACTTGTTCAACTGCTGATTGCACTAGGTCTGGAAGGCCAAAAGTTGTCTTGGGGAAACAAATGGTACACTTTTGAGAGCTCTTTTCCATTTTTTCCCCTTGGAAAACAAGGACAACAACAGCAGAAAACCACATCAGGTTCCACTCTTGTCAATCATGAACAGATCTGGGCCCGGTTTCCCGAAAGCTTCTTATCGCTAAGTAGTTCTTAAGTTGTACGTTAACCTCTCTCTTATGGCGCAATTCCCGAAAACGTTTGTACTCTAAGTATATCTTAGGTAAGTCACACGTTCGTAAGGTTGGTCTGGACCAACGTTAACTCACTCTTAGCGTTGTTTCAGCTCAAGACGCTAATCGCCGCCACTGTGTGGCAGTCTTTATAAATCAGCGGTGTATGAAAGCACATTATGGCAAGTTATCAAAGTTGTATTAATGATGGAATATACTGTAGACCTGTTTAAGAATTTTATTTTATTTGATATCAGAACTAATAGAGTGACTTT
>JAQMYL010000019.1:11338887-11360326 GCA_030014365.1 Clarias pachynema
CTAAAGAAGTCTTTTTAAACCCTAGTATCCATACTTCTACTCAAGTAATGAATGTGAATACTTTTGACACCACTGCTGGTGATCCTGGTCGCTAAGTGGTTGGAATAGACGAGAGGGGTAATAAGGTTGCTGTTGAGGTTGTTACAAAAACTAATTATTGGATTTAATTTAACGTGAATATAATTAAATTTAACATGAATAAATGAGGTGTGGCTCAAGACTTTTTCACATTACTGTAAGTATTCGGGCCAAATATGACAAAGCCTTAGGTGTACTATAGTAATTTCTAAAAGGTTAGTATAATTGTTCCTATATTAGCTTTCAGATTCATTATTTTACTGTACATCTGTGTATTTTTTATTTATCTGAGTTAAGTTGAACAGATAGATAAGGGGGATCAACAGATGTATGGGCTACAAAATGTTTGGGGCAGCAACTTGGTCCATATTTAATATTCTTTATCATTATATTTTCTTCTTCTATCTCTCTATTTCTCCCTCTCTCCCCAACCAATATTCTACAGTCATATCTCTCCAATGCAGTTATACTGTTAAGAGTAATGAATTTTTTATGTCATCTCCACACTTTCACCCCATGGACTAAAGAGCAGTGTGAAAAGAAACACAGCCAGAAAAAAATTGTGAGAGAAAGAAAGGAACTAGGGACATGATTGATGTCCTGTGTTGGCACAAACAAAATGGCAAATATAATTTAGCATTTAGCTTATGTGGAGATAACGGCCTATACACAACTCAAACAAGACTCAGACACACAATTTGCTGTGGTTTATCAAGCAGCTGGAATGATGAAAGAATCACAGAACAGGTAAAAGAAGGGGGGAGGAATTGCTGGAGATGGTGACTTAAATTGAAGGGGAAGTTGTGTACCTTTCTTCCGTTATCTACTGTGCACGCTTGACTTGCCACACCTGTATTTAAGTGCTCAGGCGGTATCTGCTTAACAGCGTATGAGATATACATCAGCCTATTTTCATAAGGAGAAAATGAATATGGCAGAGAATAATGATCAGATCTTTTCTTGTTAATATTATGTGTTGACATGGTGCATATTTCTCAGTAAGAAGTAAATGGGTGAATATAGTTACTGTAACACTGAAAAGACGAAAAGATAATATCAAGTTCTTATGCTTACAAATTATTATTCAGCCTTGTGCACACAGTTCAGAGCATTATCTTAAATAATAGTTACTTATAGAACCCTAAAAGGTTCTTTGCCGTGTTCTTTTGGTGGAACAAAAAGTCTGGTAAGCTAAACTCACTTTTTTTCTGTGTGAAAGGTTGGTTAGCTCAGCTGGTTAGAGCGTGGTACTAATTACGCCAAGGTTGTGGTTTCGATCTCTGTATGGGCCACTAAAGCTATTTGTAGTTAGGGGTGGTGATGGCTCAGTGTGTTAAGGCTCCGAGTTACTAATTGGAAGGTCAGCGGTTTAAGCCCCAGCTACTCTTATCCCTGTCTGCTCCATGGGTGTTGTATAATAGCTGAGACTGATCAGCAGTGCCAATCTCAGTACCTCTGAATCACATTAAAAATATTAAACATTTTTCAATGTGCAATTGATAGCATTATTCTTATTATTGCTTTAAGAGATGCAGTAACATGCATGCTTTTAGATAAATGCCGCTTTCTGCATTATGATTGGTTAAAAGAATTTAGTTTCATCTCTGATTGGCTAGAACATGATATAAGCAGTGATGTGAGGAGATAGTGAGCTGTAAGCAAAGCACAGCATTTGGTGAGGGCTGTAACTGTTAGGAAAAGCACAACAACCATCAGTTCATCCATCCTTGTTTGTGGAGTCTTCTTAGTGCCTTTACAGCACTGTAGCTTTACATTTTTAAAAGAGAACCATGTGTAGAAGAAAATCAAGCCATTTTGAAGCTGAGGTAAGAAGTAACCTTGATTAGAGAAATTGCACATCCATTGGGCATATCCAATACAATAATTTGAAAGCCATTAGATACAATCTGCTAGACCACTTTAGGGCAATGGTGGTTCAAATGGTTAAAGCTGTGGGTTACTGATTGAAGGGTTGGGGGTTTGAGCCCCAGCACCACCAAGTTGGCACTGTTGAGCCCTTGGGAAGGGCCCTTAAACCTTCTCCAGGAGCTGACCCTGTGATCTAATACTAGCTTCCTAATTGGGATATGCAAAAAAATCATTTCACTGTGCTGTAAGGTATATGTGACAAAAATTGAATCTTTTAAAATAAAGAAACCACTGTAACAACCAGACATCAAACAGCTTGGCCAAAGAAAGAACAACAGTTGATGACAGAAATAATGAGAGATATGTGAAGAAAAACTCAAAAATAAAATCCAGTGTCATCACCAACAACAACCCCAACAAAGGGTCAAGAAAGAGAGCATCTGCTCATGAACCAAAAATACAAGGTCATTGTTCAACAATGGTGGAGATAATGTCATGGCTTAGGCATGCATGGGCACTTCTGGAATTGTCTGACTAATCTGTTTAATTATATAACTCATGAAGGTAGGAGCAGAATTAATTCAGACCATTACAGGATTGCCTCCAAGTGGCGCAGTGGTGCTCGCCCTATCACCCGAAAATCGCTGGTTCGATTCCCGGGTGATGCTGTAACCTCTTGCAGCCGGAGGCCTAGAGAGAGCTGATTGGCCGGGCTCTCTCAGAGGGGAGGGATGAGGGGTACTTTGTGCTCCCACATTAATCACGGCTCTACAGCCAATCTGTGAGTCTGTGAGCTCACGCAAGCGAAAGGAGCGGATCGCGCTGTCCTCCGAGTGTGTTACGCCGCCCCCAACGGTGCGTGAGCGAGCAGTTCGAAAAGATGCGGTCGGGTGGCGTCACGTGGTTCGGAGGAAACACGTGATAGTCTTCGGCTCTCCCGACTGAGTAGTAGTAGTAGCCTTTATGTGGGAGCGGGGAGGAATTGGACACAACTAAATTAGGGAGAAAATCTGGAAAAATTCCAACAATAAAAACCATGACAGAATCATTCTCTCTGCCAATTTACAAAGAAATGCATTCAATCAAATTGACTAGAACTTCATCATGCAGCAAAGCAATGACCCAAAATACACTGCCAGTACAACAAATAACTTATTCAGGGTGAACAAAATAAAAGATGCTTGTTGACTTCAGAAGAGAACAGAACAACTAGGCTCCACTGAACATCGACAGCTTTTTCATGGAGTTCAACAAGGGCACCAGGTTTCTAGTTCACCTGCCGTAGAACCTTCATTGGTCCATCAACATCAGGTTTATAGCAAAGAAAGACCAATAATGTCTTTAAGAGAAAAGCTGATCTATCACCCTCTAGCCTTTTCTATAGAGGGACTATAGAGGCCGTGGATGTGCATGGACACCACTCACGCATATACTTCATGCTCTGGACATACAGTATGGAAAAATGGTACCAAAGCAAATACTGCAGCCACAAAATGTTCTTCAGGAAGCATGGAGAAATATTCCCCAAGACTACAAAAATACAAGAATGTCCAGCTCTCTGGAAACAAAAAAGAAATGAAGAAATGAAGGATGGCTGTTGGTGTGACTCGAGGAGTCAAGTTGTAGTTTCTTTCACCTTCTCTCTGCAGTTCTTGATTCTCTTCTATTGCTGCGCAGTACATCGGAGAGAGGGGATAGGAGGTCCATCTTCATCTAATGTTAGAGAAGAAAAGGAGTCTGGGTCAAGAAAGGATGATAGGGTAAAGAAGAACACAGAGGAAGGGGACACAGACTGGAGGTTTGTGTGGGTAGAAGAGAAATTTTGATGGTTGGCTTAAGGGGGAAGTGGGATAGAAGTGATATCTGTGGCTGAGGACGGGCACACAAAACCAGGTCTAGTTGTTTAATGTTAGTGAGAAGGGGTTAAGTAGAGGGAGGAGGAAAGAGGATTTAAGCTTGTCAGAGGGGAGGTTAGTGTCTCCAAGAACAGTGAGTGGAGTGTTAGAAAGGGAAAAGACTAAGGGCGTTTTCAAATTAGGAACGATTGATTCGTACCGTGCTGAGGAATGAAGGGGGTACATACTCAATATTAGGCGAATGGTCGTAATGTTATCGCTGATCAGTGCTTAAGAAAAAAAACAATTAATGAGTAAAACTGTAAAAGTGATGAGTGTAGTGATCGTACTGGCTCACACTCATTGCATTTTTTTACACAAGCACTTTATTTAGTCCTGTTTTGTAAGCCTTTTTAGTTATATATTCTATGTGTAAACATTTTTGTTATTGTAAAGCGGCCTTGAGTCTCTTGAAAGGCGCTATATAAAATAAACTTATTATTATTATTATTATTATATAGTCTGATGTAATTTTGTGTTGTTTTTTGCATCACATTGGTCCTGGGGAACATAGTTTCATTTCAGGGTGTACTGTACATGGTTGAAATGAAAGCCACTTAAATTGAATTGACTTGCTATACATTTGATCACCTAAATTGGATGGTTTGCCACCAAATGTGTCAAGTTTTTCAGTTGTCTTCAGTGTCTAGCAAATGCAAAAAGGACTAGCATTCATGTTCTAAAACAATAACAGTTACATTTCTAACACAGAAGCTGACCCACAACAAACTGACCATCAAATGTTTTCCTGCCTCTGATCCTCTTAAAAAGAAAAATAAAGAAAAAAAGTTAGTTTGAAATAGTGATCTGGCTGACACATATATGTATTTTTATGGTGTCAAATAGCATGTCAGACACTTGCTGTGAACCTTAGACCTTTATTGGCATTTTGTCTTTCTAATTTCATTATTGATGGAGGTCATAAAAATAACGCATTCCTGGAGATAGGGATTCAGGTGAACTAACAGTTGTGTGTCTGTTGGACCTAACTTGAGTTATCCAGTGCTGTTTTTTAAGCTATATGTCTGTGTGCACCTCTGTGTGCATGTGCGTGTGTGTGTGTGCGCGTGTGCGTGTGTGCTCAGAGGTGCATTTGGGATTGATGGAGCCTGGGGAGTAGAGGTTAAGGAAGAAAAATTGAATTGTTTTAACACAAGTTCTCCTAGGTGAACAGAATTAATCGTTAATAGTGCTCTTAAATATATGCGTAAGTACAGGCAGGATATTATTGCAGTATTTCCCCATGCTGCCTCTCATTACAGCCTGTAATTACAGCTGCTTTTACCTTGCAGCTGTGCTATTAATCTAACCGGCATGCCTTGAGCTGTGAGTGGGTATCAACGGCTACAAAAACACCACCCCCAAACCCCTCCACTCAAAAAAAAACCCTCCCAATGGTTATAACCATCTCATTTTCCTTGCCCTCTGCTGATTTGCACAGCCGCATATTATTATTTTGGAAGGCTTTAATTGAAACATGTTTATTTATTACCCCTTTGGTTTGAGTAGAGGCCGCTAGCATAGTGCCTAACCACCGCTAACAGCCCTGATATGAGCGCAAAGAATTAAATTAAAAGCTCATAAAATGAAATATGCTCTATATTAGCTATTTGACACTTAATTTGCCTCCGAATGAGCAGAGGAAATCACAAATTAACTGTCCTTTGTGTTCTTTCTCCCACTTTTTTTTTTCCTGGCAGTGCTATTAGGCCAAAAGAAAGTACAATTACGAAAAAGAATAATTCATACAGAAGAGAGCTCTGGTGAGCTATTCAATATTAAAGAGTTACAGAAAAACAAATAGCAGGAAATTCATCTGTGTGGGTGCAATACACAAAGACAAACATACAAAGTGGTTTGCTTTAACCATGTTAAAGGTCAAACTTGTGTGCAAGTTGATAAGAAAAAGAAAATAATAAAGGGTAATAGTTAAAAATGACCTGTCACACATGGCACATTGCTTTATGCATGCCACCTGTAAAACTACTGATGTATTAGTACTTGCTCTAATGCAACACACTTAGATTTGAATTATTTAAAAAGCTTTTACTAAGCGAGTTAAACATATTATCATATAGTGCATAGTGCATGTTTTACTCTAGCAGTGAGATTGAAACGCTATTAAAGTTTACACATACTGTATACACTCTGATCAAAAGTAACAGGTAAGAGGTTTGACCAGCTTATACATAAACAGCCACTGACATCAACAACTTCCACAGGGCAGGGGAGAAGTTATTACAATCCACAATTCAAAGGATTTGAGAGCAGAAATATAGAGGCGATATCATAAGGTATAAATCACTCATCAGCTGTAACAATCAGATGGCCAGATTGAACCTTTACCTAAAAGATGGGTATGATCGATAAAGCATGGTGCAGGTAGTGTCATGGCATGGCCTTGCATGGTTGTTTTAGGAATAGGGTCAGGAATCTGTATTATTGATATAAATTATAATGATTGTAGTGAATGAATTCAGAATTATACAGAAACATTCATGCAATTTACAGAGAAATGCATCTAATGTAATTAAGAGGAACTTCATGCAGCAACATGATGGCTCAAAACACACTGACACAACAAAGGACATTATCAGAGGGGAAAAGGGGAAGGTTTAACCCTTTGAAATACCTGGAAATTAAAGACTTTTCTAAGACTTTTTTGTTGTTGTTGTTGTTGTTGTTTTTACTTTTGTGATTTTTTTCATTGCTGTCGTTTTTATCTTGCAAATCATGGCTGGTGAAGTTACCATATATGGTAGCCTCCATTTAGGGTAATGATCTTTCTGAAAAGTATATGCTTTGATTAGGGCTATGACATAGTTTTGATACGCTAATCCAATATCATTTCTCGAATAACCTCACTGATAAGCTGTTTAGTCCAACTCCCTCTCTTCGCATTGCATGTGGAAATGTTCTTACTGTCACTATTGATAATTGCCGTGAGATCTTGCATCATTCATGCTTATTCGGGATGCTTTTCTGACCACATTTCTTTTTCAAAGATCATAGTTCACCCTTATCTTTCCAGGTTCTAATAATGCATTTTAGTTCTTAACCCAGTTTTAGTAGTTTCTGCAATCTCAGTTCCTTTTCTTGATGCAGCACAATAATTTGACCCTTCTGAAACAGAGACCACAGGATATGTTATCTGATATGGTTGTTTGGTAATGAGAAGCTGCTCTGCATCAGTTAGGGTTATAAAAAAACCCTGTTTGTTAGCTTAAGTTAGTTAAGCTGTTAGTTAAGCTTAACCATATTAATCACTGCAGTAATTATCCAATAGGAGGCTCTTAATAGGAGGCTTTTTTTTGTCTGGTGATGTATATGTTGTTATTATGTACAAATCCTTTGACTATTTCAAAAGGTAATAGATAAATAACATTACAGAAGAATATTTGCATGGCTGAAATTGCATGGAAGAAATGACTCCTGGATTTTGCATAAAAATAGAAAAGAGCAAGTGTGACAAAGTTACCAGAAGATCTCTTTCTCCAACATATATATATATATAATTTAAACATATTTATCTAAACATAATGTACACAAAATACAAAAATACATTTCTTCCACAAATAATGTCTTCATGGAGAAGCTAGCATCAAAAAACTGCCCAAATTCGAACTGGCACAATAGGTTTCTCAATTAATTAATAAGTAATATAAAAATCTGTTATTTTGTTGGTCGTAGGCTTTAACTGTATCTAAAATGATCAAACTAATCAGCCAAAAGCTTGCTTTATGATCAAAATTATTTAAAATATTGTAAAGCAGTCAAATATATACAGAGTGATGCAAAAAATCTTCAAGAGTTGTTATCTATGCCCTTTTTTAAAACTTGAATTATGACTACTTGACTGTTCATCAGACCCCATAACCTGTTGTCCATTTTTCCAAAATCCTATGATACCTAGCAAATGTTAGTGTTTTTTTCTTTCTGATAAGTCTCACGAAGAAGTAGTTTTCTTATGGCCACACAGCTGTTTAATCCCAATCCTGTGAGTTTTATATTCTGGCCTTCTTTTGTCAAATGTATTTATTTCGATCCTTTATTCTGAAGATTTTGACAGTAATGAGGTTGTTCTCATTGTCTAACAATTAAGTATAATGGAAAGAATTGAAAGGATAGAAAAGATCAAATAAAAGAATTAAATATAGCGGCTTGAATCTTGTCAGTAGGCACCTATTTACCCTTCTCCTCTGTGATAAACAACTGTCGCTCTCTCTTAATCCCTCGTTCTTGCACTGTGGTGCGAGGACAGCCGGTCAGGCAGTGGCTGGCCTCATGATTAATGATGTTTATAGTTGACGGAAAGCTTCCTTATTTATCTGTATTGCTGCTCACCAGATACCATCAGTCACCTGAATGAAAAATATTCACTCATACCAATTTTGCAGTATAATTGAGTGGAGTCACTTCCCCTCTGTCGTCTTTTCTCCCTTTCCCCTTCTCCTTCTTCTCCGCTCTTTCTGAGCTATCTGGCAGTCTTATCATTGCCACAGTAATTTTTGTGCTGCCTTGTTTGATATGGGAAGGTTGGCTTTAGTCACATTTGACATTAAGCTGCTTCAATTTTTGCAAAAAAAGAGAGATTGAGAGAATGAAAGATGCAAAGAAAGTTACGTGCCTCTTTTTGAAAATGACTGCTTTTTCTTGAGCAATTTCAGGATTTCAAAAGAAGTGAGATAAATTCTGAAGGAGAAATTGGAACAGATTGAAGTCCTGCCACCCCTCCCCCACCTTTTTTTCGACAATACATTGGTTTCATAGCCTAAATGGTTGGCCATTTTTCCCTTACTATAAGCCTTTAAGAGGATAGAGAACATTATGCAAGGATCATGCTGTAGGTAGTGTTAGGCATAACAAAGTACAGAAAAGAAGAAAGAGAAGAAAGAACAAATGAATGAGGGGCTCTCCAAGCTTTAAAACATAGCAATTAAATAAGCATATTAAAATGATTTATTAAGCAATTACATTTATGATTCAATAATTACACATGTAATATCTGGATTTCATATTACACTAGTCATATTACAAAGATTTAAAATTATATTTGTGAGATTATATAATTATGTGAATATTATATGTACTCATATTGTTGTTTCTACAGTATGTCTAAAGAATTTTATGATTTCAAGTTAAAATGTTTATGAACAGTGTGTGCTCATGGTATTTTAATTTGACAGTATAATTTTATATTAATATTATTAATATTACATTTTAAAAATTATTTAAGTGTTTAAAGGATATGAAAGTGTTAGATTAATTTGATGAAATCAGTGCATTTGATTCATGTACTGCTGCATAAATTAAGTAAAACAAAGTTAAAAGTGAAAGGCATCTGTGCAGTGTCATATACTTCTTAGCAAATTGACTTTTTGTTTCTTGATTTATGTGCCATAAATTCTATTATCCTGAAAATAGGCCGGATTTTTGGATTGATGTGTGAAATGCATGTAATAAAGTTCACATTTTTAAAGATGGGGTTAAATGGCATTTATGAGCATGGGCATTGCTGAGTTGTCAATACACTGTCTAGGAATAGAAATGATAATAAAAAATTATTATTTAAAATTTTTTTAAATGCTATCTGGAGTTTTATGCCTGAAAAGACACCCCCACCCCCCCCCCTCTCTCTCTCTCTCTTTCAGGCTCTCATACACATTTTGTGAAAGGTGTTACATTTTTGTTCAATTGATATATTCTAATGTATAGTGGAGCTTATTTAATTTTATATAGCAATATATATACAGTATATATATATATTGTAATTAGATTTTTATCTTCAGAATCTAAATGAATAAAAAAAATATATATTATTACAGCCGGCAGTCCTTCACAGCCTTTATACCATCAGGCTTGTGCCATTTGTCTATATATTGCAGAGCTGCACAGAACAGGAACACACGCATTCAGAACTTTCCCTGAATCAAGCTTTCTGCCATAACAATCTGCCAAACATAACAAACACACTGAAAGTGAATGACAATTTAGTCTAGGGCTGTGCATGGTAGATCTCAGACTTTTGGAAATCTGATGCCCCAGCTTAGGCCTGGAGCTTTTCCACACCTGGTCACCAGCATACAAATTACCAAAAATGTCTAACAAATAAAAAAAGATAAACTGTACAAAGTGTACCCTCAACTGGAAATATACACTGTCATATTTGTACATTCCAATTCCATTTGACTTAATATGTACAGTTATGTGTCAGTAAATTCTACTCAAGAGTTCTGCATCAAGAGTTAAAATTGTCCTTAAACACTTAAACTGAAGTGCATGCTCCACCTTACTTAGTAATGTGAATATGGGAGTATAGTTGGATATTGGGGTGTTATTGGGGTATCTGACTGTGGCCAAACACTCTTTGGACCGCTTACTGCAGCAATCAGCTTTATTAAACAACACTTAATTTTTGCTGAAAAATCTCTCTGGCATGTGTTTTCTCTCTCTCTCTCTCTCTCTCTCTCTCTCTCTCTCTCTCTCTATTGCTTTCTCTTTGTGCCTCTCTTGTTCTGGTTTATCTGTGCTTCTCTCATATTTCTCTGTTAAACCACTGGGTAGGAGGTAACCTTAATGGTAGGGGACATTGTTACCACATGTGGACTGTAAAACATTTTGTGTTTTGTAATAGGTTAAGCAGATGTGCTGTGTGTAGTTTGAAGGCTAGAAGATTCAGCATGAAAAAAGTACTGTAGTAAAAAACATGACTACTGCTTTGTGCTTTAATAACACTAACAACTTTGTCAGGAACTTAAAATCAATTTTACATTGATGCCACCCTTATATGATTATAATTCCATTAGCATCTTTTAAGTTTTAAAAACACATATATTTTTGTATTATTGTTTAAAAATACGAGTTAAAATGCATTTTTAACCACAAAAATTTAGCATCATTGCAGGAAAATTGTGTATTTTGTTTCCTTAATTAATTTGCCATTAGTGGTTAAGATAATAAACATCAACAAAAACCTCCCCCATACTGCCACCACCAACCCCGTGTACTATACATACATTTGACTAGCAGAGTATGTTGGGTGGGGGCACACTCTCCTCCTCATGCATTGTCTGTAATGTTCTTTGTTATTCTATTACACAGCTGTCTGTTTCTCTCTCTCTCTCTCTCTCTCTCTCTCTCTCTCTCTTTCTCTATCGTTTACACGCACACGCTCACACACAGTCACACACACACAAAGTGTCCCTCCCAACTATTCACTCATGATTAAATATCAGTGCAGTGTTCTTGACATTTTATTAGTCTAACAAGATGGATGAAATGACAAAGATAAAGTAGGGTATGCATGCTCCCTCCCCACTAAAGCATGCTGCCATGTTCTTTTTTTCGTCCCCAATTTACAAGAAAAAAATGTATGGGAGATGTTTTTGGGGGGTTAAAGAGTGTTTTCCCTTTAGTTTACTTTTTACTTTTTTACTCTACTCTTCTGATGATTCTCTGCTGCTCTTTGTCTCTTTGACTCTCAATAATCTAGTTGTTTTAGTTGGTTAATAAACCCACACCCACAGGATAGCTCCCACGTGTAATCTCTCTCTCTCTCTCTCTCTCTCTCTCTCTCTCTCTCTCTCTCTCTCTGGAATACAGCATGTCCAGTGTACAATACTATTCAATCAACTTTACAGTTTATTCTTCATGTGCACAAAATGTTAATGCCAATTAAAATTGTGAGGCATGTTAAAATTGTGGTTGATGTAAGGTTCAGCTATTGAACAGGTCTGTATACAGGCCATAAGGAGATTATTCACAAGGACCACACAGGGAGAACATCAAACTCCATGCAAACAGGCCCAAATCGAATCCAGGACCTAGAGGTGCAAGGTGACAGTGCTAACCACTAAGCCACTGTGCTGCTACAAACTGTGTGTGTGTGTGTGTGAGTGTGTGTGTGTGTGTGTGTGTGTGTGAGTGTTTGGATGTACTGCACATAAGGCTTCGACCCCCAGTGTTTTTGGGTACAAACTTTGCATTGGATTTTTTTCTTTTATTTAGGACTTCATTATTGAATTAGTACAAAAACATCTTTGATTTCCAAACATTAATATTCCAACACAAAATTAAATGTTGTCATCCAAAAGTTATTACCCCATCTTATTTTTTGTGTAAAAACATAAACAAACCCTACCTTAGTGGGTCTCAGCATTAAGCAAATACAACCTCAGAATAACAACAACATATAACTTTTTTCACTGTGCCATTATTCATTTAACAAAAATGAAGCCAAAAAGAAAAAACACGTAGGCAATACTAAGTGCCCCATGAGTAAGTGGTTCCTGTATGATCACTCACATCTTTGTGGAGAAAGATTGGCCCATTTTTCTTTAGACCATTGTTCATTCAGTTCAATTAGGTTTTCGGATATTCACTTATGCACAGCTCTCCTATGGTCCTGCCACAACATTTCAGTTGGGTTGGGTCTGAACTATATGGTCTAGGACTTTCCAAAACCTTGTTTTTTTTTTACTTTTAAACCATTATGATGTAGATTTACTAGTGTGTTTTGGATCATTGTCCTGTTGCATGACCCAATTTAGCTGTTGGATGGATAGCCTCACACTTGCCTCTAGAAGACTGGCATACTGACTAGATTAAGAAAAAACTGCAAGATGCCCAGGTCCTGTGGCTACAAAATAAGCCTAAGTTATCACCCCTCTACCATCATGCTTGAAAGTGGGTATATGGTGTTTCTGCTGAAATGCTTTAGCGATGCTAACCGTGCTAGTATTGCTAATGGCAGCAAACAGTAGGAAAATGACAACAGAGAAAAACTGTTAAAAATGACAACAGAGAAAAACACATCTATTTTTACATAGATGTGTTTCTTCTACAGGTGTGTACTGTAGCAGATCATCCATTAATCTATTTACATGGAATGCATATTGGGTTTATAGTGGACAGAAGGAAGGACCATATGTGTGTTTTTAAATAGTTGCTTGAAGCACTTCATGATTGAGGGGTCGAAGCCACCGAGCAATAGTCGTTCAGACATCTGGCTGCGGACATCTTAGGTAAGGGACAAAGCTGGTCTTCTTGAAATGTATGGATATCATGGACAGCTAGCTGTCTGGTATATGCTTTGAGGACACACTGCCACTTTACTACCCATACTACTTAAGCTTATATAGCTCCGTCCTCTTTTGTTCAAGCATGCCTTAGGTTAACATACTTCCACAAACACAGGATAAGCTTGACACCTTGGAAGCAGCTACACTTTCACTTTTTAACTAATTTTGTTCTTTATATTTTATTTAAATTAGGATATCTGTATGTTAAGTTAAGATTGAGTACCACGATTAAAATATTTCAAAACACTGTCACAACACCTGTATCATAATATCTACTGTATGTGCATTGGGCCAAGTCTGGTGTGTATTGTTAAGGATAAGGTCAAAGATGTGAAAATGTGATTGAGACTTTTTTATTTTATAATAAATCATGAAGCTAATTAGGCAAATGCCATTGGCTGCTAAGCAAAATGATCAATCAGCAGTCTTACATCATTTGTGTTTCTGTTAGTCAGAAACTCGCCATCAACATAGATAACCCTTCAAGTAAACACAGAGCCGTGTTACCTCATAGATTTTCTTAGCTTGAAAGACAGGTAATCTTTTTTAGATTAAACTTGTCATGCAATGAAAATTTTAGGTTTATGATTGTATACGAGGAGTGGTACACAGGTCTCAATTTGAACAGTTGAGATAACTATTTTTGCAGAAAAAGTTATGCATACTATTGCAACCTTATTAAAAATACTTTGTGCAAAAAGAATAATATATAATAATATATAATAATATATATGCAAAATATTTAGCAACTGGTACAATTTCGGGGGTTATGTAAGTGTGAATGTTGAGTGAGTTATCACAATGCTAAGTCCATATGCCACAATTTTGATACAATGAATAAATCAGCCTGCAGTTCTGTTTGTTTTATGCTCTTTAATGTAGTAGTGGATGTACTTGATATGTGTTTACTTGGGGCATTTGGATTAGGCCTTATATATCTCTTTGTCTTTGATCTGTAAACAAAACAAAAAACATTCCGACACTCCATTATATGCATGTTTGTGTCTCTACCACTCGACAGGCGATTGGCAAGCGTGTCAAAGCACAGTGGACAGATCTAGCAGTTCTGGATCTGCTTATTGTCCAAAACATACAAGCATGCATTAGTCAAGCATGGTGGTGGTAGTGCCATAAATTGGACTTGCATGGTGGCTTCTGGAACAAGCCCACTAATCTGTACTGATTAGTCCTCTAATTTGATTGTCTGTGTTCCAAGAGTTCCTATACATCCTATAACTGCCCAAAAAGCACACATTATTAAGTATTAGGTACACTATTACTGTATCATCTGTGTTTACCAGGTATAATTTCACTTCTTAATTTGAAAAGGTACTATTGTAGATTTGCCAACATCAGCAGTGGGCATGATAAACAATACATTTCAGCAATCGCTTTTGGCTTAAAAATATGAAAGCTCATCATGTGAAAAAGAAAAGAAAAAAGGAATGCCAGTTTCCCATCAGCATCTTTAACCAGAATGTTAAAACTAATAGCACTTTTTCTGGCTGACTGACATGCTGTAACATTATTGTGGCTTCCTATAGTGGAGCAAAAATAAACAAAACTTTGGGCTATATTGTGTCCAAAACATTGACATTATTCATTATTTTTATAGAACTGTTGATTAAAAGCAATATTGTATAGGAAAGCGTGCTGAAGATCTGTGCTCAGATCATTACAGTGATGATGACAGCTGAAGAATAAATTCAGAGATCTACAGAAACATTCAGTCTTCCAGTTTACAGAGAAATGCATTGAGCTCTGCAGGAGGAGCTTCATCATGCAACAAGACAATGACCCAAAACACACTGCTAACATAGCAGTAGACTACATCAAGGGAAAATCGGAAGGTTTATAATTTTGCAAAACAATCACCAGACTTTATCCGATTGAGTACTCAGTTACCATCTGAGGATAGTAAATGAAGGAACCACATAAAAATACAAAGAAGCTGAAATATAATCCTGGAAAATAACCACAAACGCAGAATTGTATTTTCTTGAGGCAGGGAAGGGGGTAATGCAGATTTTACAAGCAAATGATATGTAGCTAAAAACTGGATGAATTACTTTGATTTACATTAAGACTATATGTCTTACATCCACTACTAAGTACAGTACATCCACTACTATTTCTTTTTATTCATATTTATTTTTTATTCATATTCATATTTATTTCTTATCTGTAAGCTTTAATTTTCTTTTTAAGGTCACTGGCGGTCGTATAAGCATTTCACTGCATATCGTACTGTGTATGACTGTGTATGTGACAAATAAAATTTGAATTTGAAATTTGAATTTGCTATATGTTAAAAGTTTTCCTCACCTAATAATTTGGTGGTCTTGCAACAAAGGTGCCATGTTCTACTTTATTAAACAGAATTAAATAAAATGAATTATTAAATAGAATTAAGAGGGGGTACTAACTTTTGAACATTGAGAATTTACTGTATGTATACCTTTACACTCGAATTGCAGACCTACAGTGCAGTGTTAGACCAACTACTGCACTGAAGGGTAAAATATGGCTCATCCTGGAAATAAGATATGATGCCACAACCCACTGTTTTTTGTCTTACAATATCATCTGTGAAGGTGTTGGATATATTAACCAGGAGACAGGGTCGGGGACACCAGTGTTAATGTGGCAGCTTATTTTCATTTAGTTTTAGGTGTAGTCATGCTTATTGGATAGAAAGATCAATAAAAACAAAATCAAAACAAAATCAATGCATTCACATTATCATTTATTTCATACATTTTATTTCTTTTATAAGACATAATTTTTATTAGTTGCATTTCATCATAGGTATTGTTTTCAAAGATTACTTTTTATTTAGTTTTAGTCTTGTCTTCATCATTAAGAAATGGTCATCAATTAACATATTCAGTATATTAATATATATATTTTTAGGTGGCACATGAGAACCGTACACAGTATTAAACAGGTGGCTTCAATGTTATTGCTAATCAGTGTACAGTACATTTATAAGACTTCAGCCAACAAATAAAAGATAAACTTACATTTGTTTAGGTAATAGAAATTCAAGACTGTAATAATAAAAACTGACAAGACTGGATGTGCATGAAAGGCTTTCCACTTGAAAGTGTTCAACTGAGGAAATTTATTCAAATCTATTATTTCTTTTAATATAGAAAGCTTTTTTCCTGTATATTGTTCAGCTTCTGGTATCAGGTGTAGGTTATCAGGGGTACTAATGTTCTTAGACATTAAACATTAAATAGTTCTCAGTTATTGTGGAAACATGGCAGGCTTTGCTCACCTATGCATGTCATGGTTTTCCCTATATTCATCTCTGTTTCTGGGTTTCTCTTTACTTCTAGATTTTGTAGGACTTTTATGTTGATGTTAAGTACCAGACCTAATTTCCCAGACTTCCATGTTTTGTACTCTACTCACATGTTTTGTACTGGTTGGTGCTGTATTGTCCTTAATTTTTAATTGTCAATAAAACATTGCATGCTTTATTGTGCATTGCCTTGCACTGTTTTTGTAGCATATTTTTGTTATAGATATGCGTAATTGCATTGTTGATATGCGTTGTTTTATGTAGAGCCATGGTCCTAGAGGAACATGTCTTATTTCACTTTGTACTGTATATGGTCGAAATAACATTAAACGGACATGACTCAAAGCAGAAACTGCAAGAATTTTGTCTTGTCCAAGGGCGCATACATGCACGCTACATTTTCAAATGTATATTTAAATTAAAATGTTTATATATTTACTTTTTGCCTAAGGATTTATAGTTCACACAAATTTTTTATATTTCAATTCAACATTTTGCTATATGAAGTTTGTTTTCAGTGTAGCCACTAAACAATTAACCTACACATCTTTAGCTCTTAAGAGGAACTGTAGATTTTGTCTCATATCAGTTATGTTTTAAATATCACTAAGATCATTAAAAAAAATTTATATTATACAAACATAACCGGAGTAAATACAAAATGTAGTTTTTTAATGATGATTTCATTTATTAAGGGAAAAAGGCTGTCCAAACCTGCCTGGCCAGGCGAGTAAAATGTTTATAAATTTTAACGTAATAAACGAGTGAGGTCTTGATATACAAGTAGTACGCATGCGCTTTGAATGCCGTGCGTCACGTGATCACATCTGAGCCAATGGTTCTTCTCTCTCTTGCGCTGTGGGATTGTGGGTAATCGTCTTCCATGCTCAGTCTCAGTGACACACACGCGCTCGCACGCTCTAATGACACATGCTTTTGCCTACGTTAGCTTAATTGAAAGTCAGTAGCCCCCAGTTTGCCTACGTTAGGTTAACTGAAACACAGTAGCCCCCATCCTCCTCTTCTCCTTGCTTGTCGTTCTTCAGCCACGATTCTTTTTAAAAGTAAAGTGCAGGTAATTTGTTTTATTTTTACTTTATATTTTGGATGAATTATTTTCTATAAATATTTTTGGGTTGTGGAATGAATCATCGGAGTTTCCATTATTTCATATGGAGAAATTCGCTTTGATATATAAATGTTTTAATATACAAGTATAATAAATAATTAATAAATGCTCGCAATCCATGGTTTAACTGTACCTGGTTGTATCACCATTGGTGGCAATAACCAAATTCAAGCATTTTAAATAACTAACCATGAGTCTTTCACACCACTGTGTAGGAATTTTGGCTCACTCTTCCATGCAGAATTGTTTTACTTCAGCCATATTGAAGGGTTTTGAAACATGACCAGCCTGTTTAAGGATCTCAATCTGATTTAAGTCTGAACTTTGACTAGGCCACTCCAAAACCTTACTTGAGGTCACAATCTAATGGCCGGACATTCAACTTTTTTTTGGTAGAATGGAGAATTCATGAGTCCATCATTCATGATTTATGGTTCCACTAAATGCCTTAGAAACTGGCTTATAAACTTTTTGCACTGATTCTCTTGTACATTCTAACAATTCTCCACAACTGCCTAACCGAATAAACTGTTTTGGTAACAATACAAGCTTCCATTAGCCAGATTAGCCAAAAGTGTGCATAAATTCAACCAAATAGCTTAAGAAACTTATCATGATAAACTTTTGTTTAATTCCATACTCACCACTTCAGGATGACAGACAGTCAGAACAGTCAGTTGATCTACTCCTCTTCTGATACAAATTCAACTTTTAAAGGACCACTTATGCAATTTTTTTAATTATTTGGACACATTCAGATGGGTCTCCATTGTGTTTAAAAACAGAGAAAAAAAATCCCTGTTTTTGTTATAATTTTTTCATTTTTGTATAGGCCAGGGCTTAAACAAGCCAATTGGATTTTTCTCCTGTTATGACCTTATATAAAAAGATATTATTGATTGCTGGTGAGCTCTGCTGCTTTCTGGCAGGCATGGCACAGTAGTAACTTTTTAGATAGATGTTGAAATAATGCATTTGATGGAGAAGTTTGAGGCATGAAAAAATACATTATCTGAAGTATATTTCAGCACATTAAGTCTTGTTTATGGTTCATTATTATATCTTCCGTGTGTTTGGCCTTTCATGGACAATAACAGTGTGTGTGTGTGGTGCTGGAACATAAAGATTTATTTTCATACATGATTAGGCCATCACATTGCATGCTGCAATCAAAGCTACTGTAAAGGCAGTCAAATGAAATCTTAGTTTTTGCCTGGCAGTTAATGTGACAAATTAATTGTGAACAAATAGAAGGGTTGCTGAGATACAACCCGACTTCCTGTTTGGTGACTCGGCTATTACATTTGTTTGTGTATTATGGATGAAAAAAATCATACTGAAGCTAAGATATGCCCTCACTTTCAGTTTGGTAACTTTACTGACTAATTTGTTTACCTGTTGTGGGTAAATCATCCATTTTATTTGGAACCTGAGAAACCAGTGTTCTTTATTCATGATTTATGTAATTTCTTGATTTGGTTACATGATTACAAATGTTGTGGTTACTTGACCCAATTTGTAAGAGAAAAAGCAAATGGATTTATTTAAATGTAAAAAAAAAAATTATAAAAAATTCTGGGCAAAATCAGTTCAGCAACACACTTTGAACTTTCATGGAAATTAATAAAAACAAGAATCTTGATTTGATATTAAGCTGTTGAAATATTTTGAGCAGTTTTACAAATTTGCTAATTACAGTATAGCACCATTTACAAGTAAATTTAGAAAAAAATGACTTGGAAAAATTTAGTACCTCAGAGGGTGACAAGCACAAAAATTGCTGCCACAAAATTCCACAAAATTAATTACAGAAGTTAATAATAGCAATAATAATAATAGTTCTTCTTCCACCTCCTTCTATTATTATTATTATTATTATTATTATTATTATTATTATTATAAAGCTGTTATGCTCTTATTATAGTTTGAATCTTCCCTCTGGTTTGTGCGCATAGAGTTTTCATATTCTCCTTGCTGCTTGTTGTAGGATTTTTTGCAATGAGTTGCGATCCCATCTACAGTATAGCTGACATTTGATCCTTGACCCCCAGAGACCCTACAATGAACTAAGTGGTGTAGATAGTGGGTGGACCTTAAGAAAAATCAAGATGAACAAATTTATTTATTTCACAAGCAGCTTTAAAGTTAATAACAATTGTATGAATTTATAAATAATTGTACTACTGCGGGTGAAATGCCAGTGCCAGATTTTTAAAAAATGCATGCACAGTGAGCTGCCATAGACCCCTACTGTTGAAATATAATAATAATTTTAATAATAATAATAATAAATCTGTGGTTGCCAAGAAAACCACACACCACGCAATTGGTAGCTAGTTCTAACTTATATACACAGAACTCTATACTCAAGTAAAAGTACAAAGACAAGTAAAAGTTTTATTACTAAGTACTAAGCATGTGCAAAATGTATAAATAATCCAATAAAAAAAAATCTGAAAATCTGTCTGACAGAGTTACTGATAAACACTAGTTTAAAGTATTTTATTTTGTTGTTTATGTAAAAATAAAAATTATAATATGAATTATTAAAGTTGATAATATGAATGTGCAATTTTAAAAAGGATTGGCTTTCTGAACAAATGTCAAATCTTAAACTAAATAAATAAATGTAAAATTTATTGGCTGTGTTCAGATGTTTTACAAGTTAATGAGATACTGTAGGCATTTGAGGAGATAAAATGGTTTTGGCCAATTTATGAGAGAATGAAAGGAGAGGAGTACAGCCACATAGGTTTTTACACAAAGGACATTAAAGCTAGATTGTTAACTTTTAACATTAGTCCGTTTTATGGGTAATGAAGAGACCACCTTATATATTTAAGTAATTACTTTGTCGTGCTTGTAGTTATGTGTAGACACACTGGATGGGGTGCCAACCCCTTGCATGGCATTATATATAAATTATTTTCATATAGAAAATAGAAAACATTTAGCCTGCATACTCATAGATAATGTAAAGTGCTCCCTGTTCATAACTTGTCACTTATTTTTTTTAAATAATAATTTTGTGGAAAGTAAATCTGTTTGAGATTGGTAGATTTGAGGACAATATCAGAACTCTGAAAACAAGCCATTACAGTATGTGTTTTCTTGTTTTAGAGATAAAATAAATAAATAAATAAATAAATACGTTTTTCTTGTTTTTTTTGCTTGTTTGTTTTTTGTTTTATATCGATTTGTTATTTTGTTTTCAAATTTGTTATTTTGTTTTCATTTTTTAAATTTTGTTTCCAGATTTGTTATTTTGTTTTCAGTTTTTCTTTCTTTTTTTTTGGGGAATTTGTTCTTTAGTTTTTGGTTTTGTTATTTTGTTTTCATTTTTGTTATTTTGTTTTTGAATTTGTTATTTTGTTATTGGATTTGTAATTTTGTTTTTCGGTTTTATCATTTATTTTTGGGTTTGTTATTTTGTTTTTGTTTTGTTATTTTATTTCAATTTAGTTATTTTGTTTTTGGATTTATTTTGTTTTCAAATTTAACGATCTTCAGAAACTGTTTTTTAGGGAATGTAAAAAGAACAGGAAGGATTTCAGCAAAAGGTAATTAAACAATATGACAAGAGAATATGGGAGGACTCAGCAATTTTGAATTGCTATAATTTAGTACAATGTTCCCTACAGTTTAAAAGTTTAAACAAAAGGTAAACTAGTACAGTAAACCTTCGATTGCGAGCATAATTTGTTCCAGAAGTGTGCTTGTATATCAAAGCATTCATATATCAAAACGAATGGAAACTCTGAGTATTCATTCCACAGCCCAAAAATATTAATATAAAAAGAATTAATCCAAAATATAAAGTAAAAATTAAACAACTTAACCTGCACTTTACCTTTGATAAGAATCGTGGCTGAAGTAAGATGAGAGAGGAAAGGAGGAGGGAGGGAGGGAGGGGGTATGCGCACAAACGCACACGCGCACACACTGTAAAGAACATACTGTAGAATTTACAATAATTTACTGGCAAAAAAGTTGCCAATAAAATCCTGTAAAATAGCCGTTAATTGCTGTAAAATGGATTACAGTATAATACTGCTTAGCAATTTACAATAAATTGATG
>JAQMYL010000019.1:11391224-11415651 GCA_030014365.1 Clarias pachynema
GATGTTCGGGTAGTTAATTCGGCAGAGAGTGAGAAACACAGCAAGCTGGCGAAGCGCCGTTGTCCGCGATCCGCGAATGCGGAAGTGCACACAAGCACACCTAAGCACAAACACACACAGGTTACCGGAGCTTATGAATTCGGTGGGAGAGTCAGGCTGGATAGGAAGCCGGTATAATATAGCTGTGCTTTTGTCAGCGATATAGGACACGGAGAGAGGTCCGTGAAACAGAGCGGGGATGGCAGCGAGAATCCAGCAGCGGAGGCAGAGAAATCCAGAAGCGCGATCAAAAGGCAGAGTCGTTAAACAGGCGAGGTCATAAACGTAGAGTAATCCAAAGAGATAGCGATAATCTGAAGTGCTAGGCACGAGACAAAATCCAAAAAAACAGGCAAGGTCGAACACGGGAGTGAAATACTAGAGTTGCAAGAGAAACGAAAGAAATAGGCAAACAAGTGAGATACATCGGCAAGGAGTGAGATCCTCGGCTTCTATTTAAAGCCACCAATATGTTGCCAAATTAGGGACAGGTGTACTCAGGTAATCAGCCCGGGAAGCACGGAAAACCTTGGGTGGAGTTAAGACCTGGATGTGCTGGGTAGATTGTGCAGGTTCGTGACAGTTTGTTTCAATTGGTCTAGGCTAATTTAAACATTATGTTAGCATGACAGTAGCTTCAGGAATTAAAGTCTTTCATAATAAAAGTCCCCTTTACATGATTTCAAAATGTGAACACATCTGTAAATAATAATAATAATAATAATAATAATAATAACATGTGGATGTATTTAGCACATTACACACATGGAGCCTCTTTATAAACACCACATTAGTGTTATCAACAAAGGCAGGAAAAATAGGAAAACATAATTCATGATCAGTATACTCACACACACACACACACACACACACCTACACACACACTCTCACACACACTCTCTGTCACGGTTCGTGGCTGCCGTGGTAGACCCAAGTGCAGATGAGGAGCAAGAAGTGGTGCTTTTAGACTTGTTATGGCAAGACAGGCTTAAATCCGTGGACAAGGCAGACGTGACCGTTAGATTGGAAAGCTGCTTGTGCTGACGCGTGTACTCTGAGCTTGAACTGGATGCGGGAGCGGAGCGCCGGCGTGAGGTGAATGAATGCCGTGTAGAGAGCCGGCGTGTGTGAATTGAACTCGGGCAGGCTCGCAGATGACGCAGATGCATGGGGATTACTCGTGGTCGAGAAACAGGCAGAGGTCGAAGCCGGAGAGTAGGGGAAAGGTCCATGATCCAGGCTCGTGGTCGAGAAACAGTTCCAAAGGTCAGTACCGGGAAGATCCGAGATGGCGAATGATCCGTGACGTGAGGCGAAGACGTGGTCATTGAAACGAAGCGAGGTCGGAAACGAGAAGGCAAGACGAGACAGAACGCTGGAATATTGGACATGGTGAGTACACAATAATCTGGCGAGGAAGTGTAGTTTGAGTGCGAGTTAAGTAGGGGGGAGAGGTGATTATAGATTGAGTACAGGTGTGCAGAGTGGGAAATGAGGCGGTGGAAAGAAAGCAATGGGATGGATCATGGAACTGGAGTGTGCAAGTGATTCATGACAGGGCTGTGGCTTGGCGGGTCATGACAATCTGCTGTTCAAGTGAACACCCAAGTACTTGTAGTTGTCCACAACCCCAACTTCCTCACCCAGGATGGTAACAGGTTTAATCACAGTTGTGCAAGTCCACTACCAACTCCTTAGTTTGTATAATGTTTAGGATCAGGTGGTTTTTGGTGCACCACTTCACAATGCTGTACAGAAGTCCTCTATACTCTGACTTCTGTCTATCCACAACTGGATGTCCATTTTCCAACACCCAACAACTGTACAGTCATCAGAGAACTTCTGCAGGTGGCAGGATTCAGAGTTGTATTGGAAATCTGAGGTGTATAGAGTGAACAGAAATGGAGAAAGAACAGTCCCCTGAGGTGCTCATGTGTTACTGACCACCACATCAGACCGGAAATTTCCCAACCTTACAAACTGGGGCCTATCTAACAGATACTCAGATGAGTACCCAGAACACAATGGATGTGCTGACAACAATCCTGAGCAGTTTCTCACTCAGTAGATATGGTTGTATTGTATTAAAGGCACTGGAGAAATAAAAAAACATGATTCTCACTGTACCGTTACATCCATCCAGGAAGAAGTGAGGACGCTGCAATAGGTATATGACTGCATCATCCACTCCAACATGAGGCTGGTAGGCAAATTGTAGTGGGTCCAGGGAAGGTTTACCAGTGGTCCTAGGTGTGCCAAAACTAGGGTCGCTTAAACACCTTCATAATTTGTGACGTCAGTGCGACTGGTCTGAAGTCGTTGAGGCCAGAAGAGATGGCCTTCTTAGGTATCGGTACTACGCAGGATGTTTTCCATAGCACCAGTACTCTTTCCTTTAAGACTTTAGAATCCTTGGGTTAAAACCATCAGGGCCTGCAGCCTTCTTTTGGTTGAGTTTTTTCAGCTGTCTTCTTACCGGGCTAGCTGTAAGCTAGCTGGCTAACTGTGAGCTGCCACCTCCTGGGGCACTGCGCCCTCTGCTTCCTCCTGGGACTCTATACTCTCGGGGCTCTACACTCTCAGCCCCCTCCTGAGACTCTGCACTGTCAGACTCTCCTTTAAGTGTGGACCTGGGATCCGCCCTGTTGGCCCCAGTCTGACCACATCGGTCTGTCGTTCTGACCACACTGGTGCCTACTCACCAACTGTTTTCAATAAGCAAATATATGGTTTGTATTATTATTGTTATTAGTGATAATGACATAAAATAATAATTAATACTTATTGTACTATTAATTATTCCATTTGCTTTTTTGTCTGTTAGATTTATTTCTCAGTTTCTCAGTTTCTCAGGCACTTGTGAGTAATCGGAACTATTATGCTGTGGGGGAAATCCTTAGAAATGGGGCCTCGAAATCAACTTAATGTCATTGTATGTCTTTGTATGCTTTAATGGTTATTTTATGGTTGTCACTTTGCATGTATAAAATAATAATACATTTTATTTGCATTCTTGTTCATATTGTATATTTATTTAATTAATAATGCTGAGAGCTGTTGTATAAGTGAAATTGCATTAAGTGGACTTATTATTCGGCTGAGACAAGCATTCCAAACCTGAGGATTGACTACCAGAGTAAGATTTGAGATCCTTGCCTATACCAGCCGGCACTGATATACCCGGATCCTGACTTTTGTGTTAGAGGGTGATCTCCAGGGCTGGTTGGAAGTCCCATCACACAAGCACTAAACATGGAACCCAAATGTCGCACCCTTTTATTTATGATTGCATTAATCCATTATTTTTTACAATACAATTTCTTACAAGTAATTATCATCACTGGAATGAAGTATTTCACCTCAGTGCTTCATGTGGCCTCATTCGGCCATCACTAGCTGGGCCGATAAATGCGACAGTATTTATGAGCATGAACATAAGCCAATGCCTGCCACTCCCATGGCTTAGGATCTGCCAAGCCCTCCCTATATAACTGGCACTGCAGGAGAAAACTAGGTCAAACTCTGTCACAGGCACTTGATATGTCCATACTGTAAGTCAGGAGCTCCGTCTGGGACAAAGAGATGCAGGCATGCCCGGCCTGACCTCACTGTTTCCTCATAATCCACTGAATCATGTAGACAGTCTTGTGTTTTGTCATGTATGGAGGAGAGGCAGTGCTGATTGTGGGTTATTACAGTAGAGTTTAAACATTATAAAGAAAACAAATGCTAAATACAAACAGAAACATGAAAACTAAGACTATATCTAGGAACTATGGGAAAGGGTAAGGCTAATGCTAACACTAACAACAACCATGGGAATATTAACAAACACTCTAACTGGGAAAACAATGCATTAAATCAGACTGGCACAAGACAAAGAAACAACTGAAACTTGGGCTTTATATGAACAGTTTTACATAAACTGAAGTCTGGGACAAGTTTCAACATAAAAGTCTTCCTGAAATAGAAATATCAAAAACACAGATCCAGAGACAAATATGGGAGTATCTTGACACCTTTTTTTTTTATTTTTATTTTTTTTATTTCTTCCCCCTTATAGTCCTGCGCTGAGTTTTGCCTACCCTCCCACCCCAGTGGCACTGCAAATGCAGCAGCAGCTAATTGGCCGACCTCCAGGCATTTTAAGTTCTGCTTTCAGGCACAGTCCCCCTATCATCCACCATGGCCCTACCTTCACTACCCAGAGACCAATAGCAGGCATCATCTCCTCAGGACCTGGGCCCACAGAGCACTCTATCAGCTCCACTGACGCACAAGTGAGTGTGCTGTTGTGTTCATAACCTGTTATGAATTGTTCCATGAATCTTGCTTATTTACAATAAATACATAAATAAATAAATGAAACCTTCATGTTTGATAAGTTTAAGAAACTAATTTTCCATTTTTGTTTATGAAAAGTGTAAATGTTGGAACTTTTTATTGCTGTTTGCCCATTATGGAAACATGCCATACACACATCAGCATCCTTTTCCTGAAATAAGTGATTGCAGGTAGCCATTTCCTCGCACAAACCCTAAGAGATTAATGAGAATTTAGCATTTCTATGTGCCCCTTTTAGAATTAAGCTTAGCCTCATTTATTAGATTAAAACCAGATCTACTGTGTACCTTTCTTTTAAAAGATTGACACATTTACAGCATCTACTTGCTGTTTGCAGTGAAGTATAGAACACTATGGGGAGCACTTGGTGATTTCTCTTTGTACTGATCTGAACTGTATTTTGTTGAGATGCTGATATCAGATCATATACACAAAATGGCACCCTTGACCAAGAAAATGTGTCTCCTTTGGTCGCCAAAAAAAATAACAATTAATAGGAAAGAATGAAGATGTAAATGTTGACCTATGAAGTCTCTTGGTTTTGTTTGTTCTCTAAGATCCTGTTGAGCAGTAAGTCCACTGCAGTTACTGTGGTGGTGGTGGTGGTGGTATATGATATTGTCTAGAGGAATATACTGAATGTTCAGTGATTTATTTAATCTTTATAACTATTACACATGTACTGTATTTTATTCAGATAATGGTAGATTTCCTTAGCTCAATTGGTTTGGTGTATTTTCTGTTGTATCAGAAAATTGTTGTGTTTAAAGACTATATATTCAAAAACTAGGTTTAATTTAGCTCTGATTAATAAATGGATCTTTCCTGAAACACTAAATTAAAACTAAGTTGAACTAAATGGAAAAAAACCTAATTTGCTAGAATAGTGACCAGATCCCAATTACTTTCTTAAAAATCTTTTCTGGCTGGCCAAGCATTGCTCATAAGCTTTACCGGAAGATGGTGTGTGTGTGTGTGTGTGTGTGTGTGTGTGTGTGTTTCAGAGTAAACCCACCAGTGAGTCGGCAGTGACCAGTACAGGAGATCCCATGAACCACAAGCGATCCAAACTTAAGTCTGATGATGAGACTCTAGCCCCTGGATCACTTGGTGTGAAGGTACACACATACACTCAAACAAATACTGATGCCACTCGTGTATACTCCATATAGAGAAGTGGTCCAGTAAGAAAGTAAGAATATAGGCATCATAAACAGAATTAACATCTCACAAACATCTAGGCAGGTTGTTTGCAGACATCATTCCCTGATAGCAAACTGACTCAGCCCCCAATCCACAAAATGGGTCTGGATTGGAGTCCATAGTGACCACTTCACTTCATTTCTGAGAAAGAGAAATTTCATTTAAAAAATTACTTTATTAATATTAGAAAAGGAATAAAAAGGGCCAGGCAGAGCTGAGTGGACTGATTTGAGTCTCAAATATTGCAGCTTAAAAGAACATGAACGTACTTTTCACAAACATTTAACAAGCTGCTAGCCTTATTAAAAACAAATAAAAACACAACTGTGCTACAATATTAACGCAGAACTCAAAAACACAAATTTCTATAATTTTGACATTGAACTTATTTTTTTCTGCTTTGTCCATTAGTAGCAATCCATTATAAGATTTGTTATATTTGCTATGGACATTTGCTCCACTTGAGTAGGGATGCTGACAGTTGTACAGTTCCTTGAGCTTTCCCTATCTCCTGTCAGGTTGTGTGTGTGCTTAATGATTTCACTGTCAGTGGCAGCATGAGACACATCTCTCTGCATCTGTACTTACACAAAGAGATTTTCATACAAAATTTAATAAACTTTTAGTATTTATGTTAAATCAGTGGATCTCAACCTTTGCTGGGTGAATGCCTTCCCTAGCCCCTGGCCCATCTCACCTTGCACACAGTCACTGGATGTTTTCAGATCATGTAATATAATTACCATTTGTTATGAATGGCAGTTATTGTCCAGTTGGTTTGCAGTCTGAGCAAAGAGAGTGATGGTACCTTTCTTGGAGTGCTTCTCCTTTAGGGTCTGAAAATAGCTAAGCTAAGCTAATAGCTTCTTGAAGTGATTTTTAAAAAATATATATAAACAGTACATCTTAAAAATTTTAATATTGTGATAAGTTATACGTTTTTTCTCTGTAATTTATTTTAAAACGTGAAACTCATATTCTAGATTCATGAAATGTGAAATAAAAATAGTTTTGTCAAAAGTCTTTGTTTTAATTTTAATGAACATGGCTTGAACTTCATAGCAGTAAAAAAAAAAAAAAAAAACAGTATCTCAAAATATTTTGATCAGCGGGCCAAAGGTACAGTGGTGTAGTGGTTAGCACTGTCACCTTGCAGCTCCAGGATCCGGGTTCGATTCCCGGCCAGGCTTGATTCCAGTCTCTGTGTACTTGCAGTTTGCATGTTCTCTCTGTGCTTGGTGGGTTTCCTCCGGGTACTCCGGTTTCCTCCACCAGTCCAAAGACATGCAGATTAGGCTAATTGGCGTTCCCAAATTGCCCGTAGTGTGTGAATGTGTGTGTGTTCCCTGCGATGGATTGGCACCCTGTCCAGGGTGTACTCTGCCTTGTGCCCTAAGTCTCCTGGAATAGGCAGCAGGTCCCTGTGACCCTGAATACAGGATAAAGTGGTAAAGATGATGAGTGAGTGAGTGAGAGCGGTCCAAAGGTCTCTTTAACATGAAAGTAAATTTTGCATTTCATTTGGAAATCAGGTTCCCAGTGTCTGAATGAAAAGATTAGAGGCACAGAAAACAAGTTGCTTGTGAAAGTCCAGTGTGAAATTTCCACAGTCAGTGATGATTTGGATGTATCTGTTGGTGTTGGTCCACGGTTTTACTAAGTCCAAAGTCAATGCAGCCATCTACCGGAGATTTAAGAGCACTTCATGGTTCTGTCTGCTGACAAGCTTTTTGGCGAAGCCCATTTCGTTTTCCAGCAGGACTGAGAACCTGCCCACAGTGCCAAAACTAGGGCCTGCTACAGTAACTCGCCTGACCTGAAACCGATAGAGACTCTATGGTGTAGTGTCAAGAGGAAGATGAGAAACACCTGCCCCATCAATATAGCCGAGCTGAAGGCTGCTAGCAAAGCATGCTGTTCTTCAGTAACATCCCAGCAGTGCCACAGGCTGATTGCCTCCATTCCATGCCACAGTGATGCAGTAATTCAGGATCCTTGGCCAAGTATTAAGTGTATAAATGAGCATACTTTTTGGAAGTTGGACATTACTGTATTGTAAATCTTTTATTTATTGATCTAAGGAAATTAGGATTAGAAAATAATATATAAAGGGACTGGGTTTTTGATACATGTAATGAATCTAGCATTTATGAGAGTTTTGAATAAAGTAAATTCAAATTCATACTTTTTCATGTAATTTTTGAGATTGTATATGCCCTCTAAACCGTGGTCATGGTCTCATAAAAGCAAAATGTGTTTACGAAGTTGCAGGTTTGTGGGTGAAAGAATAGAGCTGTAACAAAGATAATCCATATTGTATTCACTTTTTGTTCATCAGTGCCATTATTTTCTCCTGGACGGTACTTTCACAAACTTAACACTGTTCAACACATCTGAAATAGTCTTAGTGGTGGTAGGTGGTAAAACAAATCAAAACATAAACGGAAGTCAGGTGACCATGACAATAAGAAGTTACATATTGCAATTACTTTGCTTTTAAAGAGATCTCGAAAAAAATGGCAAGCACACCAAAAGGTGAACCTGATCGTATTGGCAAAGGAAAGCTAAGAGTTTAAAAACAGAACTAAAAGAAACTAAATACGCAAGACAAAGAAGTGGCCAGATACGTTTTATGGTGACACATTGTATCTGTGTGCATGTGGATCAGATTGGGAGTGTGATCTGTTCAGAGTGATGTCAGATGCAGGTCACGTTAAGAATATTAAATGAACAATCTAAAGAAAGAAATTTTTTGGTCAGTAAAACAGATATGTCTCTCTTTTCCCTGTAGTGTGAACGTAGCCTTAGACTGAACTGATTTACCACATCTTATCAGTAACATGAATTATTACTTTTCAGCTTCCTTTCAGATGATGTCTGTACTGTTTCGCGTGTCCTCGCAATTCTCTTCTCCACAAATTCATATTGTAAAGAAAGCACTGATTCTACGGCCCATAAATCCATTACACTCATGGGACATAAGGTTAATTCAAAAATCCTTTTTACAAAAGCATAGTGTGCTTGGATGCAATGGAAACAATATTCACCTGTTTGAACATCCACAAAATACCAGGGTGACACTGGACATATTAGTGATGTAAGCCTAGGGAAGAATAGACATTCAGCATTTTTTCTTCTCTTGGGAAGTTTAGCAGCAGCTTTCCTGGTAGGCTGTGCTGATTGCGATATAGTGCCACCACATCAGAAATCAACCAAGTGCAACTCTTCTTAGAAAATCATGTTGTCAGTGAAGAAACCCCCAAGAGTTTTGTCTACAGCCGGAGACGGAACAAAATTTGTCGGAGATGGCCGCCTCATAATTCTCTATGCAGGAAAAATTCTGACAACCAAACCAAAACACTTAAACGGTCAAATCTGGTCTAGATTGCCAAGGAGACTGTAAAGAATCATAGTTTCTGATTTGTGAAAGCTATATTTGTGAAAACTTTACTCTCATCTGCTGAATTGGAAACTGCGGATGCCAACATTAATGTCGTCAAAACACTCGTATAATCGTTTGTAATATTATGAGGTAGGAAATGTACAACTTTTAAAAGTTATAATGGTGGTATCTAATCTGCATATAACTTTGTTTAATGCCACAATTTTCTGGATGATATTTATCTTGATTCAGTACAAAGACGTGCAGATTAGGTTAATTGCCGCTCCCAAATTGTGTATGTTGTGTATGTGCCCTGCGATGGACTGGCACCCTGTCCACCCCAACTTGTGCCCTAAGTCTCCTGGGATAGGCTCCAGGCCCTCGCAACCCTGTACACAAGAAAAGCGGTATAGAAGATTAATTTTTTTTTTTAATTCATGAACATAAGGTTCCAAAAAAATCTGAGACCACATTAGTAATATTTTTATGTTATATTTTCAAATAGCCCTTATGTTAGATATAAAAACCACCCTTATGCATTTCTCACAAATAAACTGGTATTTTAACAATATAGTATACTGGCAGGATATGTGACATATAACCTGACACATTCTTCAGACAGTGTATCCAATTATGAAATCAACATTGACCACATTAAAATATTACCCGTAGAATTTAAATTGTGTTTATGTGCATCCTTGTATGTGCTCCCATTACGGATGCTCCGATTGATCAGCCAGTAATCAGAAGCTGCCAATAATCAATCACTTTGTTCTTATTGATCGTCCGTCTCTCAACTGGCCAATCACATAAACTGATATGATTGTAATGACGCAAAATACATGAGTCTACAGCCACATCAACACACCAGTCTGGGAATATTACATGGCCTCTTTAAAAAAACCTCTAATTTGTAATATGCAAAGTATTTTAAAGCAAAACCACAAAGGAAACGTCTGTGAAAAAACTTTAACACAACAAACCTTATTTAACACTTAAGAACAATAATAATCTGAGTATGAGACGTTATCCGCAATGGCATCAGCTAAAGCTAAAGTCGACCCTCACTCAACCACGAATAGCATATAGTTCATAATTGAAGTTCAAGAAGTTAATCCCTTACTCTGCAGAGAATAAAAAGGCTAAAACAAATCACAAAAATAATAATGAAGAGAAAATTTAAGGGCAATGTCCAGCTCAAAAAGTGCAATATACGTGTATATATATGAGGAATAGACTGTCTCTTCTAAATGCAGATATTCTGATAACTATTATAACTATTTATGCCTGCCCTTGCTGTTTACTGATGAATAGCCATGATTGCCTTGCCAAATTCAAAGTGACTGACATCAGTGATGTCACAGAATGATGAATGATGTTTATTTAAAACTTTGTTGCCTTGTTACATGTGCTGCATCTTATAACAAGTGAATATAGTAGGACAATAACAATTTAGATAGTTAAGTGCAGTGGAACCTTCGATTATGAGCATAATTTGTTCAGGAAGCAGGCTCGTATTCCAAAACACTTGTACATCAAAGCAAATTTTCCCATAAGAAATAATGGAAACTCAAATTATTCGTTCCACAGCCCACAAAAAATACATAAAAATAGTTAATACAAAATATAAAGTAAAAATAAAAACAAATTAACCTGCACTTTACCTTTAAAAAAAAAAAAGTTAAAATAAATCCCGACAGATAAGTGTTTCCGTTTATGCGCGCAGGCGTGTGTGTTTGTGTGTGTGTGTGTGTGTGTGTGTGTTTGTGTATGTGTGTGTGTGTGTGTGTGTGTTTGTGTATGTGTGTGAAGCTAAAGTAAGTAGAGACTCTTACTTTCAGTCCCTCAGCCTGTCGTTATGTGTGTTCGCGCGCGTAATTTGACACCGTGTTGGTTCACACTCTCTCTCTCTCTCTCTCTCTCGTGTGTGTGACACACTAAAGGCGAGAGAGAGAGAGTGTGAACCGGCACGGTGTCAAATTACGACCGCACACACATAACACACACACATGTGACAGAGAGGGAGAAAAATTATTTTTAACCTCTAACGAGACTTTCTTTTGCTTTACACGCGCACACACACGTGTGTTATAAGAAACAGTACACACGCGCTGTACACACGTGCTTTCAAACACAAAATAAAATATGTTTTACACACACACAGACATGGTCACAGTGTTATAGTAAATAGTACACACGTGCACGAATGTTGATTATACCAGAAGAGACGAGCACTAAGACCCAGCAGGGGAGACAATTACCCACAATTCCGCAGAGCAAGAGAGAGAAAAAACGCTGGCTCAGTTGTGATCACGTGACGCTCGGCGTCAAAACAAGAAGCGTGTGCGTGATACATGATACTCGGTGCTCGTAAACCAAGACTTGTTCGTTTTTCAAGGCAAAATTTATTAAAAATCTTTGCTCGTCTTGCTGAATACTCGCAAACCGCGTTACTCGCAATCCGAGGTTCCACTGTAATGAAAAATGTATGCTCTTTAGTCAAGCAGAGGCTATTCTATTGGTTTTGGGTTTGTTTATAATCTACATGAAATAATAAGAGAATGGAATATGTCGCATATGTTGCCTTCCAGGAAATACAAGTTTAAAATGTATTATACTTTTTTAGATTTCTTTTTTAAGTTATGTTTGTGCACTTCTGTTTAGAATAGGTATTTTAACTGCTATAGTAATGGCACTGATCATGTAAAAAATTAACAAGAATAACTATTCTGCATTTTTTCTGATAATCATGCCTACCACAGATAATACTGCCAAGTCACATAATAATGAACCATTAATAATAATTAAACCCATAAAAACAGTGCTGAACAGATGGAAAACTATAGTCCATAGTGCTTAGTTGGTGGTTCACATTAATTTGGCCTACTTTTCAAACTGAAGATGAAGAAAAACAGGATTGTTATAGTGACCATAATTCTTTCAAATCAAATACGATCAATCAAGTACGGCTGTTTTCCTTGTAAATATCACTACCTGTTAATAACCAAAATATATCTTGTTAAATAAAGCTGACTGTATGAAATACACAATAGTCTACAACATGTGGACCTGAAGAGGATTTGCTTCTAACTTCCTTAACTTAGGAAACTTACTTTCTCTTTTCTAATTCCAACAGTAAAATATTTAGATTTTATTTTTAATTCTGGAAGCAGATATACTACCAAGCAAAAGTTTAAACAAATTCTAATTATATCTAGTTGTTGTTACTTAGCGGTGGTGGCTCAGTGTGTTAAGGCTCTGAGTTACTGATCGGAAGGTAAGTGGTTCAAGCCCCAGCATTGCATGGTTCCTGCTTTTGGGCACCTGCAATATGTCTGGAAAACTATATAGTATATATTTGTCTTATTAATGAACTGTGGTTTATTTGATAGCACTTCATAGATTTTAATAACTGCATTGCTCTACAAAGTTAGAGGTGTTCTTTTTCCAGTGGCTCCGCCTCTTCCCATCTCAAACACTGACTGAGAGAACTTCACAGACAGTACCCTGTCTAGTTAACTAAAACAAATTGGAATCAGGGTTCTAACAAAGTTAATTGAAACTTGAAACATGTTAAATGAAAGAGATGAAAACATATGAATGTTAGAACACTAATAATGCAAAGGTCACTACCAATAATCAGCGGCAAAACCAAAACGGGGAGTGTAGCTTGGGGTCTGTCTGGACTGGCGCTGAAGATCTACGGAGCAGAGTCGTGCGACGGATGCTAAAAATGCGGAAGAGTGGCATGCGAGCGGGGAGATGTAACGCGCTTCAGGGAATTCAAAGAAATGAAACTAAAAGCAGTTGTTTGATTGCTGCTTAAAGGACAGCCGCACAAACACTGAACGAGCTGCCGCGGTACTCGCACTCCCGCATAGAGCCGCCTTAGGGAAAAATAGGCTGTTGCGCATCCACGTTAAGGCCCCCATTTCCATCCAGAAAGCATCCTAGCCATTGGACATCAGAAGGGGCTACCGCCTAAGGCCGTGTCCAATGGAGAACTGGGAGGGGTTGGTTGGCCAGGTCAGCGGGAAAAAGAGAGTGCTCAGGGAGATGCTGCCACCAGACCTGCACGTGCACATCTTCACATACTTTCCTTCCATTGCTTTCCGTCCTCCCTCCTTAAATTTGTGGTACCGCCCATGCATCAAACCCCTTACACAGTAAAGATTAGTAAAGATCTTAGTAAAGATAATATTATATGATCAGGAAAGCTTTAATAGTAAGGCTGTGACTTTGGCTTGGAGAGAAAGACTGTATTCCTCTACTCGTGAAGGGCCGCGACTTCTAACATTTGTATAAGAAGAAAGGTGTATTCGATACGCAAATGCACATAGCAACTTCAATAAGGCTGGGATGTGGGAGGGTGGGAGGTCTCTCCCTCAAATTCTAGTTTGAGGGTGGGAGGTCTCTATTCGAGCCGCATCCAGCATACATGGGCAAAATGAGTGAGACTGAATGGTGGATCCACCCAGGAGTCAGCTGCTATCTGGGTTAGCCAGGCAGGCAGGTGAAGCAATGTCCCCAGCAAACCAGGCAGGCAGGCTGTGTGACGTCTTCAGCTGAGCAAGAGGAGCGATTCCCTCAGTCCAGTAGGAAGGAGGAACAAATCCTCAGCCATGGATTGATACTATCAGCTGATGTTACTGGCCAGTTTTTTCAACATGCTGACAGTCCTGCCTGTGAAAAATGACCTAGGCTGCTATCCCGAAATTTTGCTACATCCACATTTATGTCAAATATTTTGTCACAGAACCAGTTTTTATTGAGTAAATAACTAACAAACAAACAAAACGCAGAAGAAACACAAAAGCTACTCATCAAGCACAGCAAAACAATCTGTGTATCAATCAGTCATTAGTATTTTATATATAAAACCGAAAAAAAAAAATTAGAAAACCACTGTTTTTGAATATTCGATTCCCAAACCAATATTTAACACATAATCAAATTGAAAACAAGTAATCAAATTGAAATAAAATTCAATTAAATAAAAATAAATAATGAGTACTCACTTTCTGTTTTATTTCATATTTTCCCATTTTTCCCACAGAGCTTTTAGGAGCGGGTCACACATTTAGGGTTAACAACAAGCACAAACTCAGTGGGAGCTCATAACAGTTTTACTATCTACAAAATTATTCTTACTATCTACAAAAAAATTACATCTTGACAACACACTGCCAAAGCAGTGAGACACATCTTCACACATTGAGACAGCACTAGAGTTCCTCAGGGATGCATATTGTCCCCTCTCTTATATTCTCTTTTGTGTACCCAACCTTAAGTCCACATCTTTGAGGACATCACGTGGTTTTTGAACTCTCCTCTCCTGATTAGAAAAGCACAATAGTGCCTATATTTTCTGAGGAGACTTAAAAAGTCCCACCTGGAGATTCTGGAGAACTGGAGTTACCACTGTACCATTGAGAGCATAAAGCCCTTCAGAGGGTGATGAAAACTGCCCAAGGAGTCATTGGTATTCAGCTACCCTCCCTTGGACATTTACTATAGACGCTGCCTGCAAAGGGCGAGAGGCATTATCAAAGATACCTCTCACCCCAATCATGGACTATTCACCCTTCTCCCATCAGGCAGGCGCTACAGTTGCTACAGCGCCCGCACAAACAGACAGTAAAATAGCTTTTTCCTGTGGCTATTACCACACTGAACAGCTGATCATGGCATGTTAACCACTACACTAATGCACTGTCATTTTCAGTCTATATTGCACTGCTTTTCAACTATGCATCTTTGCACCAGCCATTTATGTTTATCAATGCACTACTATATATTCCACCCTGTTTATTCTGCATATACTGTATCATACAGAAACTCATATATGTACATATGTATATCCTGTTGAACATGTTATCTCCTTGACTTGTCTTATCAACTGCACGTTTTTCAAGTTTGTTTATTACCATATATAACATATTCTTATTACCTACTGCACCTTCTGTACATTAATCATTCTCACCCCTATACATATGAACCCATACACTCATTCACCACATTGTTATTTACTAGGCTACTTGTGCACTTCTGGTTAGATGCTACTGTAACTGCATTTCATTGGCTTTGTACATGTACTTTGACAAATGAAAAAAAAAAAAGTTTTAATAAAAATTTACATTTAAAAAGTGGCAAAATCGATTAAGTTTAAAGCATCGGTGTCCCCTGGTATCGTGCATTGTTTTGGCACCCCATCCAGTGTGTGCTTCATTTTGTGCCCTTACTGTTTGTAATAACCCTTTGGTCAGTGCCAAATTGCTGACTGCCATTGCAATCAAGATTTTAACAAGATCAGTGTAAATAAGCATTCTTTAGTGTTAAATTTGTCAAATTTATTTTACTGATCTTTTAATCAAAACATGTTAGCTTTCTACAATGAAATTAATACATTTATTTGTCAAATAAAGTATTTTACTGTAAAGGTTTAATAATAATATTAATCATAATCATAATCATAATAATATAAAACATTCTTTTTTATGTTTTAGTATACTTATTTTTATTTGGATTAATCCCAAATAAAATGCTTTGCCATTTCTAAATGTAAATAATTCTTTTTTTAAAACTATCATGTATTCTTATAGATTTGTGTGTGTTCTGTTTCTTATTTATTTAAAGAAATTTAAAAGAAAGTAAAGCTGTTATGCTTGCGTTGGATGCTCATTTGCCACTTTAAATTTTAAATGTGTAAAAGTCTTGCCTCTAAAAGCCCTGACCTGCTGCTTTCATCATGGTTTATGTGCAGTTTCTCAAAGCGTTACATGTTTGGCTTCCTTAAAAGGCATGAAAATTCCCATGTCCTTCAGGTAAATAATAAAAAAATTATTAATAAAACAAAATAACAAAACAAAAAACACAGCACTTTAAGAAACAACTCAAAACTTCTGGGTCACACTTTTTATGTCTGTTGAAAACAATTAAAATGGAAAGTAAGCTATCTTTACCTGTCTATCTATTTGCTGTCCAAAATAAGAAAATGGAAAACAAGACATTATTTGTTTTTGTTTTTTATTAAATTTTCACCAATATTCAAAAAGCAAGTTGTTTTCCTGTTTTTTTGTTTTTTGTTTTACATTAAAAACCAAATGAACGAATGTTACACACATTCAGACCTCTATAACAGTAACAATACCAAAAAGGTAGCAGTGAATGAAGAGGGAAACACAGAGGCTAACTAGTTAGAGGAACACAACAAAAGATGCACAAACAATAGAAGTGTGGCAGACAACAAAGTCAGATGTGAGGCTGTCAATCTGGGGTGGGGGATATCCATGGTGGATGTGACAACGGGGAGAGCGAAGGGTCTGGAAAGTATAGACACAACTGAGCTCCACTGATGCAGTAATGCAACGGTCATGAATTATCCCAAAGTACTCCACAATGCAGTTGTATAACATACAGTCTCATTCTGCTGTCATGATTTGTTCTGCAACTTTGTTGCATGAATTTCTCCTGGTTAAAGTTAAAAGTTTTCATTCAATATAAATACTTTGGACAATCAAATTACATAATTGGAATACTATGTACATCAATGTACAATGTGTTTGTAAATGGGCTTCTATATCATGCATTACTCTTCGATACATGGGCTTTTCAGGACATTCCACTAAATTTAATAACATGGATCATTGTGTATCTTGTTGTTTATATTATGCTGGTACAGGATCATCCAGATGGAATGACCCTGGTGAAAGAGGAGAAAGAAAAGGAAGATGGAAAACCGGAGCCAGAAGTTGTATATGAAACCAACTGCCACTGGGAAAACTGTTCCAGAGAGTTTGACACCCAGGAACAACTTGTGCATGTAAGGAAACACACACACACACACACACACACACACACACACACACACACACACACAAAAAAAATACTTGCACATTAGTAATATGGCTCTGCATTTCCTTTAAATGTCTCTCAAACAGTCCACTTCCACTTTACAATCACTGATCTAATTGTGCTCAAGGTAAGCACTAAAATCAGAGAAGAACACACATACTTGCACAGTCTTTGCTCCAGACATGACATATGTGACACCCACTTCCATTCTGGAGCAGCAAAGTGAAAAGCCTCTCACTTCCTGAGACATGAAAGCTCATCACCTGTGGAAAAATATCTGCCACTGTGTACCCTCTTTAAGCACCCATTTCTCATCCTAAAACACTCTCAGCTCCCTTTTAACCATTCCACACACACATTCACACAAGCACACATCGGATAGAAAGATCTTCAGTTCTCCACAGCTGTCTATCCATACTCTGACATGGCAATCCGAAGCAGCCATGCTAACCCCTATCTATAATTGATATCCTGAGCTGGGAATGGCCTGCCTCCCACATTTGAAGGCCTGTACTTGAAGACCTTGACAACTTCTTGCCACTGTTTCTGAAAGCAATGGTGTGTGTGTGTGTGTGTGTGTGTGTGTGTGTGTGTGTGTGTGTGTGTGTGAGAGAGAAAGAGAGAGAGAAAGTGAAATTGGGCAGACAAACAACTGTATATGTGTGCAGATTTTGTAACAGGCATTTAAAAGTAAAGCTACACTGAGACCCTCTAGTGGCTTGCTACAGAACAATTGTAACCCTGCCCATTCCCTAGCTTTACGAATATAGTTGAGATTGATATCTCAACCAATATTTTTCTTTAATAAATGTGTTTAATAGGAGTTCTTTGATGATGAATAAAAGGCTATGGTTGATACTGTAGGGTGATTGACAGCTTTGTGATTTGATATGACTGATGATTTCCATGAACCTGTATACACTTTCCAACATGCACCTGAAGCACTTCTGTAGCAAAATCATGTCGTATTCTGTCTTACTCCGGTGTTTCTGTTGTAATAAACACTCAACAGAGAGCTCTTTCAGTTTGTCTAGAATCTTGCTCATTTTGATGTCCTCCTTGTACTGATATTATAACTAGTAAATAAAACGAGAGTAAAAGAAGTGATGACTGCTGTTTACCATTATACACAGTTACAAAGGAGAGTAATATTATTGGACAAACCAGGATCCAACTTTGTCGATGTTTAATATAACAGCACTGGTACATTTCACTGTTTGGATCATTTTGATTTTGTGTTTCCGCCACATAAAATTACAATTCTGTGCATGGTGGCACACAACACTTGATCCGCCTGCTGAAAAGTACTGTATTCTCATTGATTGAGCCCAAATAAACTAATTATTTGGTCATTTTATTTGTAACGTCAATTATTCATGTCAGCAGCACTTGGCTTTGGACTTGTGTGTTTTTTTGGACTTTGTGTTTTGGTGTTTGGCACTTTTTTGTTGATATCGTTGCTCATAGTGTCTGGCTTCAGTTTGTTCACAGGTTTTCAGTACTGTCTTGATTGCTTTTATTATTGAAGCACTGGGTTTTGCACACTTCTATGTCGTGCATCTGTTTTTTTCTCTGTCACTGTTATTATCGCATTGTTCTGTTTATGTTACTATTATGTTACTATTTGGTTAAAAAATGTCAGGCACCTTTTATTTCCAAAATCCTAAAAAAAGGTTGTAGGCCAACATTTCTGATCACACCTACATAGAAATAACATTCATGAAGAACCGTCGAAAAGCATGAGGGAGCTCATGAGAGTGGGGCAAGACAGCATCCAGACATACCAGTTCACCATAAAAATGCTAAGTTCACAGATCTGCTTCTTTATCTCAGGAAAAACTATTCCCAAATGCTTGACTAAACAAACAAGTACAGTAACCAGCCTAGACCTAAACATTGAGACTGTGTCTAAGAGTCTAATATATTAAAGAATAGTAATTATCCACTGATGTTGCGTTCCAAAATATGCATCATGCAGTCTGATGCATACATGATGACAAAACTGTGGTAGGACTATGGGAGTTATTTCACAAAATTCACACAGATATAGCAAAAGCTATTTTTATGTATTTATTTTTATTATTGCTAATATATATATTAGTGAATAGCACCTCCAGAGTCTGGGTTCGATTCCCACTTCGGGTCTGTGTGCATATGCTCCCTGTGCTTCGTGGGATTCCTCTTGGTGCTCCAGTTTCCTCACACAGTTCAAAGACAATAGATTAGGCTAATTGATGTTCTCAAATTGCCCTTAGTGTGTGTATGTATGTGTACCCTCTGATGGATTGGTACCCTGCCCCGGGAGATAGCCCACCTTGTGTCCTAAGTCTCCTTAGGGATAGGGTCCGTAACCCTGTATACAGGATGGAGCAGTATAGACAAAGAGCGAGTGATAATATGTGTTATTAGTAGTAATACTTTTAATTCCCTTGTGACTTAAACTATGCACAAAATATTTTATATTAGTTTGTAGTACTGTATGTTTTTCCTTACCAAAAATGTACACATTTTTTTTTAATACTTAAACTTAATTTTATTAAGTAAACTTAAGTAAACTTCAAGTATATTTTATGTAATGTACTATTTCAAAACTTCTTGGGGCTAAATTGGCCCACTTTTTGCCCTATAAAAGTGTAGTTTAAAGTACACATTAGGTTAGATGTTCTCAAACTTAATCAAAGGTCCAAATCAGATTATTTTTTTTTTGCTTTTTCCCCAGTTTTCTCCCTAATTTAGTTGTATCCAATTCCCACCCGTCACGAGAGGGCTCTCGCATTAAGGCTAGTACTACCAGTCAGGGAGGGCCGAAAACTCTGAACCATGCCAGCCAACTGCATATTTTCGAACTGCTCGCTTTCCGATTAGTCTCAGTGAAAAGTTGTATTCTTATGGCTACACAGCTGTTTAGTCCAAATCCCTTGAGTTCTGTTTCATATTGTGAGTGTGGAAATGGTTTAACTTTCACTGTCCTTCTGTTATTTTTTTATAATTTTATTACACTAAGCGATCGCCGATCACGATTATTACTTGTTTTTTTTCAAATCAGACCATATTTCTTCCTGCTCACTGCATCGATTAGGGTTAAATAATAATTGTTGCCAGTTGTAACATATTGCATGACTGCAGTAATTATCCAGTGAAAGTATCCAGAATTGCATATGAGCGGTTCTCCCATGCATAAATATCTCGTCTCGCCACTGTCACTGCCTCTGCTGCCAGCTTAATGGCACTAAAACAATGTGCTACATTCTTTTCATACAGAACGCCAATGTGCAATGATGGCGCATTACTGCTGTGCTGAACTGGCAGTATAAATTGGGCATAATTCCGCCGGACCTAGCTAATTTCACATTTCTTAGAATAGAGTCTTCTATAACCAGAGATCTTTCAGGCTTCTTAGTGGTGCATCACTGAGGAGAGAAAACATGAAGCAGACAGAAGTGGTGCTCCTGTAGGCAAGCCTCCGTGTTAGCTTTAGCCATATCTTATGCACAGACTCCAATTTTGACCTACTGCACTTATTCTAGAAGGTAGCTTTCATTTAAATCAAAACCTTGTTTTAGCACAAGGTTAGGGTTTAATTTAGTGCCATTTATAATTAGGCCAGTGGAAGGACCTTACGATGATATTAAGAAAATTTGTCTGTGAGAGAGAAAAAGAGAGTGTGTGTGTGTGTGTGTGTGTGTGTGTGTAAAGTATTTTCTGGATATTCTGGATCTGCACAACCTTGATGATTTATCACTAAATCTGCTTAGGAGGATACTTTCCACTTATTTCATTAATTACAAATCAGCCCTAATAATTAGACACAGCAAGCACATTGCTCACAGTTCAGAGCCCAAGTCTCAATGATGCTAATCTACAAAGCAGTATGTCTCATTAAAGCTCTACACCAATTCTCTTCATGTAGCCCTACTTATCTTTCATTATTGTCATTTCTTTCTGCCTTCAAATTATTTGGTGCTTAGGGAAAGAAGAATCCTATATTTCTTTTGTAATGGGCTGACTTTGAGGATATTTGGCAATTGTGAGCTGGGGAGGGCAGATTTTTTCAGTCATTTTTCTTTGATGCAGTCTTAGCCTGCAGCTTGTGTGGTTTATTAAAATCTGTATTACTGTATCTGTATTAAAATTGCATAGGTTTGTATATGACTTATTTTTGATTATTTCGAAAAGGCTAGATTTAGATTTAGATACCAATTTGTTAAAGCCAGAATCAAACTGCTGTTGGAATGTATTTGTGTTGGCCATCCCTGCTTTTCTATATTTTTATTCTCTTTTTTTTTCTTTTATTTGAACTTGATCAACATTCAAACAGCCCTTTAAAAGTCTGCTTGTGTTTTGGGGTGAGGAAATGTGATTGCAGGAGCAGGTACTTATATCAAGGAAGGCAAAGGAAGATTCCTTTTCTATTTTACCTTTGACCACAATATCTGAAATATCTGATGATAAAATTTGAAAGAGCTGAGGCCTAGTTTGTACCGGAGATGTGCCTGTGCTCACCAGACCCTTTTTGTTGAATTTGTTATCATAAGCTTCAAATTTAATTCAACTTTTTAAAAATCACAGTTCATTCATGATTTAGCAAGTGGGAGTAATTACTTCTTTTTTTTTTTTACATAGGGCCAGGCAGGTTTGAACAGCTTTTTTGGACAGGTTTGGACAACAATGTACAAATTGTTAGATGGCAGTAGTTAGAATTTTGAAACTTTGAAAGTCCAAATGTTTAGATAATAAGTCAAATTTTACATAATGGTGCAATTTACACACTTTTTTTTGGAGTTGGCAGAAATGGGCTTCCATACTGTATATTCCTTTTAGTCACTGTGTCATTTTCTGTAATTCCTGATGTGACTCATGCAACACTGCCCTCTAATGGTCACCTTACCCATAGTTTCACCACATATAAGCATGACACCCTTATAGAACTAGAAATCAGCCTCATACACATGTGATTCTGCTTTATTGTAAATGCAGAAACTCATATTTGAACGTTTTCCTTTTTTGAGGAGTTCAAACACAATTCAGCTCCTTTTAAACACTTGGCTGTCTTAGAATATTAACTGAGTGTGTAATGAATGCTTTCTAGAAATGTACGAAAGAATAAAACATTAAACATAATCTTAAATATTCTTTCTAATACAATTTAAATATTAGGCTTAGTATTTAAATGCATACATTTTTGAGAATTTGTTTAATGCAGTTATAGAGTTTTTAATTTTCTATTCATTTTTTTTTTCAGACAGAACATATTAGGCTTGAAATACTTATAAACAGTACATATATAGTTATTAATGTTTGGATTAAACTCAGTAAATTCATATGACCAGTCAAACCAGATAAAAGCTATAAAAGCTCAATAATCAGTATAATATTTTTATATTATACTAATTCAAACTTATTATTTGTAGACCATGTAGGATATTAATTTTTGCTTACGTTTTTATCATGCCTATTTTATTATAATTAAGTGTACAGTTATTTAAAAGCTTTTTCTTTAATAAATAGAATAATTAAAGAAATAATGTGAAAAAAAACAACATTTCTAAATAGCATATCATACCAATAGCGTTTCAACCATCACAAGGTAATCTAGGTCAGAGGTGACCTAAAACGTGTATGTTAATTCTCCTGATATATATCTCAGAAATATCTCTCAGATAATGCATTTTTTATTTTTATTATTAATTCCTCAAACTCCTTTTATTTCACTCCTCCTCTAAGTACACTTTTTCAGTGTCTATGTAAATAAGCCCTGGCTAAGCCACACTCCACCAGAGAACAACATAGTTGCACAGCAAGCTGTCGGAAGGTATCTTCTCATGTCAGGTCACATTAGGGGAAAAAATCTAATTGGCCAATACAAAAATGAAAAATGGGCAAAAGCAGCGATGTATTATTATTATTATTATTATTATTATTATTATTTGTTGAAATCATTACATCTGTGTTAAAAAATAAACAATATTTTCATTTAAATAATATAAAAATAGATTTTTAACATCAAAAGGAGTGAAAATTAAACATTAACAAAATGTTTAGTGTTGTGTAGAGGGGTCTCTCTTGTTTATTCTGTCTCTGCTTCTGTTTGTGCTTTGGAGATAAAGAGAGGCTGATGGGGGAGGCAGACCTTTCTTCTCCCTTAACATACCCTCTGGCTGGTATAGGGAGCCTTTAATTGGTTAAATGTGGATCTCCCCCCTTCTTTTTTTTGATTCCCTTTAGGATTAGATGCTTTATCAGTCTGGAGTATCTTACACAGAGATGAAAAGGCAAAGCAGAATTACACATGCCAATTCCACTCCACCCTCCTAATTCCTTTTTTTTCCAGTCCTCATTTCACATTAAGCCTCTTTTTCTGTTCTTCTCATAGAGAACGCTTCAGTGATTGACATGCAAAAGGAGTGCATGATTTATTAATGTGACTGATAAAACTGAATGCTGTTGGAGTTTCCCCCGCTTCAGGGAAATGGCCCTGTAAACAGGCTCTTTTCATGCATGGCTGCATTTTAATAGCATAGGCCACAGCTCAGTAAAAACGAAGATAAGCAGTCAATATAAAAGGGTTCAAGAGTTGGTAAGGAGGCTACAAAATAGCTTAGTAATGAGGGTATCCAGAACGCTTTTTCTGCTAGCTTTGTGAAGCATGAAGTGCTCTCTCCTGGTAGATGGCTGCATTGAATTTGGTCTTGATAAAACACTGTGGATCAACAGCAGCAGATAACATGGCACCACATCATCATCAATCATCACCAAGTGTGGAACCTTTACGCAACTTGGATTCTGTGCCTCGCCACTCTTACTCCAGACTTTAGGACCTTGATTAAATGCTAAATTTACTTACATCTCAAAAGAGAACTTTGAACCACTGTGCAACAGTCCAGACCCTTTTCTACTTAGCCCAGGTAAGACACTTTCCAATTTCCTGAAGGAATCTGTGCAAAGGGGCGCCTGCTGCACTGACTCCAGCCTAACTTCACTCCTTTTGCAGCTCTACCAAGTTCGTGACTCAGCTTTGCTTAATACTTTACTTAAAATTGTGGACATCCCTGTTGCTTGTTGCAATCCCTTCCACGCATTTTCCTTTGAGTCAACTTACCATGAAATATGATTTGACACAATTCTTCCTTTTTCATTTTGTTCTTGATTTTGGAGGATCAGAGTTAGGTGTATGATTAACCAATTATACCAAACAGGTTCAAATGATAATCAAATTTTATATGTAGGTTGAAATAGACTTAAGACTAGGTGCGACAGTTTCATGTCACAGGCCACGCAGCATGGTAAGACAAGATGCAAGGTAGTTATACTGCATCAACATGGACTCCCAGGCAACAACTTCAAAGCAGTCTAGGGTTTCAAGATGTGCTGTTCAAGCTGTTTTGCAACTCCACTATGCACAAGCAGGTGCTCTGAACTGATGAGTCGAAATACTTGGCTGTAGCAGGAGGCATGTTGTTTGCTGAAGGGCTGGAGAATGGTCAAATAATGTGTGTCTGCAGATAAAAGTGAAGTATGGGGCTGCATTTAAAATAACACATATGGAATTAGGTAATTACGTAACAACAACAAAAACAACAGTTAGTTGTTATTTTAAGACACAGA
>JAQMYL010000019.1:11423051-11435622 GCA_030014365.1 Clarias pachynema
GAACCGAACCGCAGATTAAGCACGCGCATATAACCCTCGGTATTTTAAGTGTGATTAAAAATACAAGAAATAGCTTAAACCAAAAAAAACATAAAAATAAAAAGTGAAAATGTTTTGGCAGTGTTTTGGTTATGGTCTGGTACTTGACTTGGCTAGTTTAAAACTTTCCTCAACTGGGGATCCTGGGGCTCTGGGTGCCCCAAGCAGGACATGCAAGGGGTATGGTAATTTATTTCCTCTTTATTGACATTATACTTTATCAGTGAAAACAGTTCCCAAAGAATCCACAGTAGATAGAGCTTTTTGTGTTACCATGAAATGACTGACTGACAACCCATAGTAAGTTTACTGTAGTAAAGTTTTGCTATTAAAAAAATAAAAATAAAATAATGAACTGGCATTTCAGACAAGTGGAGTGATATAAATAGTCAGAGGCTCAGCGTTTCAATAGGCAAGGACAATGACTGACAAACTTATCTTTTATAAGATAATGATCATGAATCTTCTCCTGCAAATTTTTCCCTAGGGCCACAAAACATCCTAGAATCACCTTTGCAAACAGTGAAAGGTCCCAGCGTGGTTATACCAAATATAAGAACACTTGTCCAATGAAATTAGTCAAGCAGAGCTGATTGCAGTATGGTGTTTTTTTTCCCTGGCATTTTGGCAAAATCCATTTTGACTGATCTCAGCCATGAGAGCATGCTTCTTATACCTACCCTCAAATTTTGGAGGCAAAAGGCTTAAAATTCAACTTGAATTATGAGCAAAGTTTTTTTTTCTTTTGGTAGTGCTGGATTTTAGACAGGCCCAGTGGGGCCAGTGCACCGGGGCCTCAGACTGCTAGCGCCCTTAGAAAGATTCATTGTGATACTATGTCTTGTTTCAATTTCTATTACTTACATGGTTTAGCAGTACATTCTGTCAGCTGCTATTACATGAATTACATTTTTGGTACATAAATTCAGGTAGCCCAGCTCAAACACTTTTCTTAAGTAGCATGCTAAAAACTATTAAAATCAACGGCCTGTCATCAGCTGCTGTTTTTTTTCTCTTCTTCTTCAAAAGATAGGATGTACCTTTATTTGTCCCACAGTGGGGAAATGTCTATGTTACAGCAGCAAAAAAAAATGTGCAAACATAAAGTAGTGACAGTACGGTGTCAAAATACAAATGAAAAGAAAAAAAAAACATTATCAAAGACAAATATTTATACACAGTTGCATCTGTTTCATCTGGCCAGCCCAGTTTGCTGTTTAGATAAACACTTGGTAGTCCACTCTCTCAATGTCCTTTCCCTGAATGTTCATTGGTGATAGTGAAGTGTGTTTGAAGTCTTCCCAGCATTAATCTAGAGGCAGTTCCGTTGGCACCGGTCCACAAAGTTTTGAATCAGTCCTTTGTACTCCCTGTCATCATCCTCCGGGATCAGGCCGATGATGGCAGAGTCATCAGAGAACTTCTGCAGGTGACAGGTTGCTGAGCTGAACGTGAAGTCCGCAGTGTAGATGGTGAAGAGGAATGGAGCACGACACCAGTGTTGCAGACATCATGTCAGACTCACAGTCGCGAGTCCTCACATACTGTGGTCAATTTGTGAGGTAATCTAGTATTCATGTCGATAGACGATGGTCCATGTACTCCAGCTAACCTTTAGAAGTGCAGGTTGGATGGTGTTAAAAGCACTAGAGAAGTCAAAAACATGACCATCACAGTGCTCCCAGCCTTTTCCAGGTGCGAAAAAAAGCCCTATTAAGGAGGAAGATGAGAGAATCTTCCATTCCAATGCCAGGCAAACTGGAGCTGGTCCATTGATGTGCTCAATAGAGGTTGGAGATGGGTAAGCACCAGCCTATCAAATATCTTCATCAGGTGTGAGGTCTGTGCTACCTAGAGTAAACCTGATTCCTGGTATAAACTTGGATAATCCCAATAGTCTTTTGGGTGCGACGTCTTTGGTACTGGTACCACTCAAGATGTCTTTGACAGCTGTGGCACGTTCCCCAGCTTCAGGCTTAGCTCAAACATGTACAACAATATGCCTCACAGCTGGTCTGCACAGGTCTTGAGGAGCCTGGAGCTGATGCCATCTGGGCCTGCAGCCTTCCTTGCCTTGATCTTCCTGAGCTCCATTTTCACCTGGGCTTCTGTAAGCGCTCTATGAAATGGTTGGATTGGGGCCTGGGGAAGATTGATGGGGGGCATAGGTTAGCTGACTTGTGGTTAGACTGTGAGCTGAGATCCATGCAGAAAGAGGTGGAGCTGGAGCAGTTTGCTGTGGAAGCAGAGATGGGGAGTTGCAGCAGGGGGAACTGGTGAGGGCAGGGGTGGGTAGCTGATCAAATATGTTAAAGAATAGATGCTTTAATAGACCATTTCTGGAAAGCCTCTGCCTGAGAGCTGGGCTCCTTATGACCAGTGATGGTTTTTAACCCCTTCCACACACCGACATTGACATTATTCTGCTGCAGCTGATCTGCCATCTTCTTCTTGTAGCATGCTTTTCCATCCATGATCTTCTTTCTCAGTTCTCTCTGTACAGTTTTCAGCTCCTCCTTGTTTCCTAATTTCTTCTCTTTAAGGTGAGTCTTTATATCAGGGTTATTCCATGGCATAATATTGGGAAAACACTTGTTTTCCCAATAGTTTATATAATTCGTTATACATTCTGTTAAATTGTGAATATCCTTCCCATGTGGATTACACAGTTCCTCCCACACAGTTGTATCAAAACAGTCTTTCAGAGCCTCACTTTTCTCATCAGACCATGTTCTCGCTGTGCGGAACACAGCCAGTTGCATGCACACAGGGAGTATGTACACAGGTAGGAGATGAACCAAATTGTGATCCGATTTTCCCATGGGGGGGAGGTGTGCTGACGTATAAGCCTCCTTGGAGTTGGCATAAAATAAATCCAGTGTTTTATTGTCTCTGGTGTGGCATGAAACGCACTGAGTGAATGTGGGCAGAGTAGAGGATGGAGGGGCATGATTAAAATCTCCAGAGATAATGAGAAGGGCATTTGGACTCTGTATTAACAGTCTGTTAACAACAGAATGCAGAACATTGCATGCCTCTTCGCCATTAGAAGGGGAGGGAATATGCACAGCTATCGCTATAACATGAGAAAATTCACTCGGCAGATAGTACGGTCTCATGCAAGCAGATAACAGCTGAATGACCTTACAGCAGATTTGCTCTTTAATAGTGATATGACTAGGTTTACACCATCTGTTATTCACAAATACTGCCAGTCCTCCTCCCTTTCTCTTACAATTTTCCATCGTTCTGTCTGAACACTTAGCTTGGTTAGTCACGAGCATGATGGGTAGAGATCTCACATTCCCCATGAAGAAGGACAGAAGAGTTTGTAACGTCTGTAACGCCAGACACAGAGCACCAGCTCACTTCCCCTGTCTTCTCCTTCTTAAGTCCCAGGGAATATCCTGTTTTTCCTGGAGTAGCATTGCCATGTTGCTTAATGGTAAACTGAGGTGCCAGATATGACCATAAAACAAAGGGCAAAAAAGTAGGAAAAGCAGAACCAACACGGTGACTTTGATGTCCATAGTTCATATTCATACACACGTACACTCAAAAAGAAAAAGTTGAGTTATGAGTCACCGGTATGAGCCAGTCATGTCTTTCCCCATTGTCACTAACTTGTTAAAGACCTTAATACTGAAGAACTGGTAGATGATTTTGCAAAGAGAAAGGCAAGAATGAGACCCCTCTAGGCTAGACCATCTATGACCTTGAATGGTACTGTACAATCCCAATTCCAAAAAAAAAAACGGAACAGTATGGAAATTGTCAATAAAAAAATTTAATTGCAAAGTGTGTTCACCTCGTACTATATTGAAAACACTACAACACATTATTTGATGATTTATTCATTTATTCAAAGCCATACATGAATACTGTCCAGAAGAGACAATGACTTTTTTGGGCTCGGTCTCATTTGAGATGGACAGTGGCACACTGGAAACATGTTTGATGAGTCAATATTTCAAATAGTTTTTGGAAACAAGAGTTGTTATCTTCTCTGGGTCAAAGAAGAAAAGGTCCATCCAAGCTGTTATCAGCATCAGGTCCAAAAACTACCATCAGTCATGGTACAAGGGTGTGACAGTGTCAGAGTCATGGGTAGATTGCATATCTGGCACCATTAATGCAGAAAATATGTTCAGCAACATATGCTGCCATCTAAACACCATCTTTTTCAGAGACATCCATGTATTTTCCAGCAGGACAAGCCAAACTGCATTCTGCTTGGATTTCACATGCATAGTTGATGAACACAGAGTATGGGTGCCAGATTGGCCTGTCTGCTCCAGTTGAGAACATGGGGTGCATTATGAAGTGCAAAATATGGCAATGAAGGCACAGTACAATTGTGCAGCTGAAGACCTGTGTAATGGAAGAAAGAGGGAAATTCCTGCTAGCTAAACTTAACCAACTGGTGTCTTCAATACCAGGTGCTTAAAAAATGTTATTAGTAGAAATAGTGGTGTTATACATTGGTAAACAGTCATCTGTCCCACGATTTTTGGAGGATGTCGCAGCCACCAAATTGGAAATGAGTGCAAAATATTTAAACAAACAATTAAATTCACATAGTAAATCATCAAATAATAAGCTGTTGTAGAGTTTCATAGAAACTCGTCTCCTTTACAACTCCTTTTTGGTTTTATTTTCAATTTCCATTCTGTCCCATTTTTGCAATTGGGTTGTAAAAGATCATGAAGTGTCGTGGGGCCTCCTGACTTGAAATAGCCTAAGCCTTCCAGGACTATAATCCAGCTCTGACCTTTGGGGTGGTGCTTTGCCAACATGCAAAACATGATATAGATTAGTGCCTGTGCATTGCATTTCACATTGTGTGAAATCTTTTCATTTACCTTGTTTGGCTGACACTTTTATCCAATGTTACTGACAATTGAGAGTACAACTGAGAAATTGATTAAATTGATTAAAGACACACTGGTGGATTTAGAAGCCCAGTGCCATAACCACTGAGCTATCTACTGTTTGTTTCTCCTTAAATATCAGTCTTGTTGCTGTGCATTTCTTCAGCAAAGGTCTTGTATTTAAATAGTAACACTTTAAATGCTGATAAATTTAAAACTACTGTTTTGAATATAGATTTTAAACATTTATATCAATAAGCAGTACAACATTCTGATACAGGTGGTGGTAATTATGTGGCTTTTAAACAGTATGAAATAGACAATTGCAAATGAAACTCAGTACCAGCCTAGTCTTGTTTCATATGCTAATACGTACTTAAATGGGTGTACTCTAGCAGTACATTCTGTCAGTAGCTATTACAGGAATACGATTTTTGGTTTTGGCTTTAAAATAAATTAAATCAACTGTCTCTCTGTCATTTTTTCCCTACGCCAACCTATTTTCTGTCTGGTTGTTATGTCCACCAGTGTTTATTTTCTCTTTTTCTTGACATTCCAAATTGTTGTATTGGCTATGCCTGTCAGCTATATTACAATATGTTTTTACTATTACTTGATAAAATGTTGTAAGTGGTTTAACACATGTAGATGTATTATGAATAATATTCTGATTTATCATTGCATAGTCATCTTTTGATCACAAACCAAAATGTCTTCAGTATATACATCTTCATGATGCAATATTTCATGAGGGATTGTCTGTTGCAGCTCCCTGAGAGACATGTCCTCAGAATTAAGACCTTACTCATTAATTTTTAAGGAGGGACAAAATGTTTTTTAGTGACTGTGTGAAAGCAGGCCAAACAAAGCTAAATGTTTTTTCTTTTCTTTTCCCTCCAGTATCAAATGTATAGTTTTATATAGGGTGGGTAAAAGTAACTAGGCATTAAAGATTGGTAATAAAGTCCATATTTCTAATACAAATTAGAAAATAACTTTATTACATAGGAAAATGAAAGCAAATCTTTAAATTTCAAAATATGCACCCGTGGCATCAACCAGTTTCCTCAAACAGCTGGGGATGTCTTCCAAAGGGGATATTGCTAAGAACCTCCTAAATACGTGCCTCCAAGTCCTCCAGTGTGCGAACCTCCTCCTCTGCGTAGCCACACAGGAATAAAATCACATGGAGTAAGATCTGGACTTCTTGGAGGCCATTTAAGAGGTCCACGTCATTCCAGCCAACGTCCTGAAAAATGCTGGTCTAATCATGCACAGTAAGAGCAAAATGAGGTCGTCAATGTCTCGATGTTATTGCCTAGTTAATTTTCACCCACCCTATATAGATAGTAATAGATAGCTTGTGTAAATAATTTTTTTAACAATTCAAAATAATTTTATAAAGGTAGAATAGTTTTTACTTAGTGATGTGTTGTGTATTTGGATCACAGCACACATCATACTCTTAAGGCTATGAATGCTTCTCTTATCTGAACATTGACCTTCAACCTCATCTCTCACAAAGCATATAAATAATGACCATATCCATGGGGAGAAGAAGGAGTTTGTGTGTCGTTGGGACGAGTGTTCTCGGGAACAGAAGCCCTTCAAAGCCCAGTACATGCTGGTGGTACATATGCGCAGGCACACAGGCGAGAAACCACACAAGTGCACGGTGAGAAAACACATTACCCAGCCTTTGGTTCTGTTACAAAGAATCATTTAATAGAGCATCAATAAATCTTTTTTTTTAATTACAAGGGGCATTCAAGTCAAATTGGGACTTTCGACTCTGCATAATAACTAAGTTATAAGAGAAAAAAGTAAATTTTCTATAAAAATACCTTCTCTATATAATCCCCTGCTACAATAATGTTACACTAATTTTACTAGTGCTTGGATTACAAATCATTCAATCAATTACACCTAAGGCATAATCAGACTGCGTGTTTCAAGTTTGAAACACTGGCCTTCCAGGAGCATCTTTAATGGCCCAAACATGTGGAAATTGCTTGGAATGAGGTCAGGACTATATGGGGGATGTGGCAAAAACTCTCAGCTGAGTCCTTGTAATGTGCAAGTGGTGTTTATGAATGATTGCATTTACAGTTCCCACTGATGGGTCTCTTACATAAGTTGGCGCCAAGTTATCTATCTATTGGTTATACTGTGGCTATGAGTCTTCTCATTGTTCTGTGATTGAAGTCTTCTGTAAATGTCAGTTGCCAGTTTTATGCCTTCATTCACAATTCAAAGGTCCCAGTTTGACTTGAATGGCCTTTTATTACTTTATATGGCAGTAATCAATAGACTATGACTGTAACAAATTAGAGTTTGTTTGTAGCAAATCAACAGTACATTACAGTGAGTAAGTGTGAGTGAAGTTCTTGATTTGTTGATGTCCTTTTTTTGTTACCAAGTGCAGTTTGAGGGCTGTTTCAAGGCCTATTCTAGATTGGAGAACTTGAAGACACACTTGCGCTCTCACACAGGAGAGAAACCTTATGTGTGCGAGCATGAGGGCTGCAACAAGGCCTTCTCAAACGCATCAGACCGTGCCAAACATCAGAATCGGACTCACTCCAATGAGGTATATACGCTTGACCTCTTTTAGCCTGTTCATGCTCACGCAAATAGAACTGTTAACTGCAGTTACTGAATAAAAATATCATTTATATTTATAGCATTGTGAATTAAAATAAATAATTACCCATTATTATTATTATAATTATTATTATTAATATTATTATTTTACGTACCAGTTAGGATAGGGCTAGAGCATTTTACAATTTTAAAATATACAGGCTGCAGTTTCCCAGAACAAGCCCTAAAACATGGAGCTGCATGCAGCTCCTGATTGGGTTTTACTCTGCCATTTCAATTAATGAAAAAAAAAATGTTTTTAGCAATTTCTCACAATTTTTCACAGAAACCCTATGTATGCAAGATACCTGGCTGCACCAAGCGTTACACGGATCCCAGCTCTCTACGCAAACATGTGAAAACTGTTCATGGTCCTGAAGCCCATGTCACTAAGAAACAACGTGGAGACATTTACCCTCGACCCCCAGCCCATCCCCGTGAACCTGGAGCCAATGGACAGGGCAGATCGTCAAAATCGCAACGCCCCTTTGAAGCATTTTCTGACCAAAGGGGGTATAACCATGCTACCTCAAAACAAGGTGAAGGTCTGCAAGTCAAGTCAATCAAAACAGAGAAGCCCATGGTGAGCCCCTTTTCACACTTAATTCATATTCACACTTAATTCATATTCTTCATATGCTCATATTGGTGAAATAATTATATACTCTTGATTCTGAAATAAACTGACATATAATAAGCAAATCTTTAAGTGCTTTTAAATTCTTTTTGTGACCTCTTTACGCCATTTTTTTAAAATTCAGAGCTGATCTTTTGTTTGACATATCTTACCCTACTCCACTGCTTGCTCTTATAACTCAGCCTGTCACTTATTTTACACCTATGCAACTTTGCACTGCATGGCCTGTATAATAACTAAATGTGTTTTTCATCCAATACTTCATGCTTTACTTGCCCTCATTCTAAGGACAGTGGGTGATCAGGTGAGATTTGGTGAACTATAAACATTGATATCCTTAAGAATCAGAGCTCTGCACATCCTGCCATAAATCATATTGTCCTCACAAGATAGACTTCATCAGATTAAACAGAAATCATTTCATCCATCTGTGTGTGGTGTCATTGTACAGTTTAGCATCAAAACCTTTAGAAAATAGGTCACCAGAATGATTTGTGCAAATCTTCCCGAATGTATACCATACATCTTATGCTCTGCTCATGCCTACAGGGACACAATGCAAAAAGTGGCCAAAAGTTTTCAATTTTCAAAGACTGACAGAGCTTTTCAGTAACAGAAAGCAAAGTAACCTTAGAAAAGTAAAGGTGAAACTTTTGCAACTGGTTCTCCTGCTAAAACATTTCCATGTACATATAATTTTATTTTTTATTTCTTATGTATTATCAAATGGGTGGTTTTATATACATTCTATAGGTAGCAAGTGTGGATATTGCAATAGCTCAATGCTACAAGTAAAGCCATAACAACTGTAAGTAAACTAAGGCAACCAGCATGGATTGATGGTTTAAACCAAAAAAAAGAAAACTCTGAGGTGTGAGGTGTACAGTAAACCTTAAATCAGTTCTGACCAAAAGATGTAATTGGTGCTTAAGAAAAAGCTTAGGGCTTTTTTCCATTCTATGTGCCATGCCAAATGCCTTTCATCACTCGATTGAAAATGAATCGTTGAAGATCCTATTGTCATGGGCTTGCCACATTTAATTCATACATGTATATCTTTTTTTCTCAGACGTCTCAGCCAAGCACTGGCGGTCAGTCTTCATGCAGCAGTGACCAGTCCACCACCAGCTCCCATCTCAGCCATGGACTCAAACTTGCTGTGAGTACTATTGGCCTGGTGGGGGAGGAGGTGGTGGAGGACCAGGAATTTGAAGAGGAGAATGACAAGAAGGACATTGAGGGAGAAGAGGAGGATTCCCCCGGCATGGTCTACACCGTTTCTACTGCTACAGCTACAGCAGCTACTCTAGCCCTACAGCCCCGCAGGAGTCTGGGCCCGCGCTTGCACTGGATGGAACAGGTTAAGAGGGAAAGGCTTAGGCAAGTGAATGGAGGGACATCAAGGCTAGGACATCTGTCACCTACAGCACTCTCTAAAGGCCACAGTCTGCCCTCCCTCACAGTAAACGGTAAGTCTCAGTCTACCATGTGCATGTTTTGTCTATTAATTTTGATTCATATGTTTACTTCCTTATTTAATTTATGTCATATTAAAATGATTATTATGAATAAATATTAAAAGTTCTGTCCTATGGACTCTTTATAATGCATGTTGGCATTCGTTTTTATTTATGGTGTATTTGAAAGTAAGACATGAGACAGATCTTTGTTATAGGTGATACTGATTAATAATGATAATCATTAATTTTCTTTACATGGCTGTGCTTTTCTATGAACTCTAGGCTTGTGTACTATTAAGGGTACTTGTGTGGATGCACCTGTGCCTCAGCCTCCTTTATACCCTGAGCCATCCAGCACAGACCTGACAATGCTGAGCCTCCTACGGGATCGCTGTGACAGCAGTAGCAGTGCCACCAGCTCAGCCTACCTAAGTAGCAGCCGCCGTTCTTCTGGCATTTCTCCCTGCTTCTCCAGTCGCCGCTCCAGCCAAGCCTCACAGTCTGAGCATAGCCAGCAGAGACAGCTACACAACATCAGTGCTACTGACTCCTATGACCCCATCTCCACTGATGCCTCACGTCGCTCCAGTGAGGCTAGCCTATGTGGTGGAGGTGGTGGTTCTGGTGGGGTAGTGCTTGGAGGAAGTTGGGGTGGTGGAAGTGTAGGTGAGGGAGGAGGTGGGATGGGAACAAGAGGTAAGTTAAATTTAACGCCAGCACAGCATTATCATCTCAAAGCCACATATGCAGCTGCAACTGGTGGGCCCCCTCCAACACCTTTGCCTAACATGGAACATGTGAGCTATAAAATGCAAATGACTGCGGCAAAGAATGTGAAAGGCATGAACCAACTTATATTGCCATCACTTGTCAGACCATGTTGCAGTAATGATGGTAGTTCTTATCGACCAGATGGTCACTTTATGCACAGAGAGAGGGAATTGTATCAAAGGAAAGGCCTAGGCAATAGTGACGGAAGACAGAGATCAAGAGATCAAAATACCATTGGAAATCCACAGTTATGGTGTTTTGGCAGCCAGAATAACATGGACCGCTTAAATCCTCTGGTTGGTAATAATGTCCCAGGTGGTGTTGGTAAAAGTGCACATCACAAAAAATACAGCAACTTAGAGAGCAATATCCAGAGTGGCCAGCTTTCTTCTTTTCCTCCTAACATTATGGACCAGTCAACACCTGGAGCTTTAGGTATGGAGCATGATGTGGCTTTCTTATGTAGGGATGATGATATTTTTCCTGAGAACCAGGATGGTCTTTTTTGCCAGCAAAATTGGATAAATTCTCAGTTTCACAGAAATTATTTTGCCCAGAATAGGGAAGAGGTGCAGAATATACAGAATCCTTCACAGAAACATGGGGCACAAGAAGTGCAAAGAACCAGGAAAGATAGCTTCCCAATCCAGTGGAATGAGGTAAGCTCAGGAAGTACCGATGCTTCACCTCCTCAGAAGCCAAACAAAATTAATTCAGTAGCCCTTCCATTTTGTCATGTTGAAAATATGATTGTAGAACAGGAGTCCCTTTCATTCTTTCCAGACCTGCAACACCCTAACCAGCACAGTAGCGTTCAGCAAATATCTGACCAGACCAATGGATACAATTACTCATCTCAGTGTAGGCAAGGATCAGATTCAAGCCAACAGCTATCTTGCAGAATGAGCCAGAGTAAGTCAGAGGAGTCTTTACAATGGAACTGGAATGGTGCAAGGAGCAAAAGCTTAAGCACATATAACTTTGGTCAGCAGAAGTGTCAAAATGCCCTGGGCCCCATCCGACCATGTACTGTTCATCAAGCCAGACAGAGGCTTGAAGTGCCAGTTGAAGAAAGTGGAAACTCACAAAGAACAGTAAAGTCCGGATTATCCCATGTTTTTGTACTCTCACTTCAATCCCAGTGTTCAATGTCTTGTCAGCCTGTGGATCAAGACCCCTCTCCACTACAACAATATTCCAACCAACAGATCACCAGTAGCCACAATGCGAAGTCCTACCAAAGTTTTTCAAAGAAAAATAACACTAACTTCTCACTTTCTAATCAAGTTTCAGGACTAAAACTAGAAGGTGAAGATCAGCTTCAAGCAAATTCATGCTCTTCCATGCAGCAACAGCAGGTTTTCGAGCAGTGCTTTGACCAAACTAAGTCTTCAGGTTTTAGAGCTCAGCAGTATGGAAAGGAATCAATTAAAATTGCTACTGGGGTAACATGTGGACCCTTGGAGGATGCTTTGTCCCCTGCTGCTGATCAGGTGACCAGCACAGTAGAGAGTAGCCCAGATGGCAGTGTTTGGGATAATGTTGGCCATTTTTCCTCCATCCTGGATGATAACCTTGACCAGTGCATTTCTGATGTCATAAGTCCTAGTGTTCTTCGCGATTTGTCACAGACTTCCTCTTGGAAGTCTCCACACCTCTCAGATGTATTACATAGCTTGTCTCCTGGTACAACCAACATGGCCATAGGAGACATGAGCTCAATCCTGACTACCCTTGCAGAAGAGAGCAAGTTTCTTGCAATTATGCAGTAGTTTTTTTTAATCCTACAATGGATTACGAAGGGTAAAACAAATAACCTAATGAATTAAATAATAAATGTACTTGCAGAATGTAGAAAATCTTTGATTTATACCTGCCTGACCAAAAAAAGTCACAGTTTCAGATTGGTTTAATTACTGGTCAAATATAAGAAATAAGCAAAGAATTCCAGATTTTTTAAATTAATGGAATTGGGTTACAAAGCCTTCAACAGATTTTATATAACAGTTAGTTCTAACCAAGTACTGTAATTAGCAGTGGGGAGTGTGGAAAATTCAGCCGATGCTTGCATTGACACACACACACACACACACACACACACACACACACACACACACACACACACACACACACACACACACACAATATAA
>JAQMYL010000019.1:11460306-11476275 GCA_030014365.1 Clarias pachynema
TTTTGTGGATATTATACATGGTTATGCTCAGGATATGTCAGCCCATTTCCACTGGAAATGCCTTTTGGTTAAATTGTTAGCAAGGAATTTGCATTTGCACTGTTAAAATTTTATATAGCTTTAATGCACATACCAACAGCTGCTTGTTTAATTGAAAATAAATTGATGGGGTTTTTTTTGCACTAATAAAGTTTTGGAATTGTAAAGTATTTTGTCTCGTGTCAATCATATAGTCAGTTATATCGTTATGGCAAATTTTCAAATATATATCGTGATAAATATTTTTGGCCATATTGCCCTGCCCTATGTGCATGTACTGTATATATTAGTTCTTAATGTAATGACAGTTTGACAATAGTCAGAATGGTGAATTCTGTACTTCTTCAGTACAGTCATTTTGTAACCTAGATGGCTGTAAGGATCAGATGCTCTCATTTGGTTCAAGTCTTTTGGAGCTGGAAACTCGAGTAAGGTTTCTGTGTGCAGGCTGTAAATAGCAATCAAACCAGATTATTTTATTTATAATGATAGTGGAATGTTTCTTCTTTCAGGAAACGCTCTCGTGTAGATGGGACTGGAAGGTCATATGAAACCAGCCCAGCACGAAGAAGGGCCAGCCGTTCACCACTCAGACGAAGATCTCTGTCCCCACGGCGACAGTCACGCACCTCACCGAGAAGACGGAGCCGATCTCCTTTTAGACGAAGGTCGGTGTAGTAGTTTAAATTTAACAATCACTGTTGATTACAAACAAGCTTGGAGGTCACGGTCATCTTCCCACTGTGACACCCCCAGGTCTGGTGAGAGGGATCGGTTTGGCTACACCAGAGCTCGTCGCTCCACATCTAGAGAACGTGAGCGCAGGAGGAGGCGGAGCCGAGACGAGGACAAGTACAAGGGCAGTTTGTCAGAGGGCATGAAGATGGATCAAGATTCCTCTTCGGACGATGTGTGAGTAGAAGTTGCCTGTAAACTGATATTATAGTTATACAGGAAAGCACAGCTCTTTACCTTATATTATTACGTTGCACTTTAAAATGTATGCTCAACATACTTAACTTTTACCATGAAACACTATTTTAATATCAACTCATTATTAGTGACATAAAAATCATTGTCGCTCCTGTCAGTTTCAGTAAGAATCATCAGTGTAGCGTTTCTACCTTTTTCTACATGTAGGGCATATTTCTTATTGCTGGACACTTGACTATGTAGAGAAAATTACATTTAATTGTTGCATAGTTTTTTGATGTTGTTGTTTGTGCTTATGCATGCAATTTGTTTAGGATGGAAGATTTTGATGCTGAAGAGGAGGATGAGGAGGCTCTGATTGAGAAGCGACGACAGCAGCGACTGGCTATAATGCAGGTGGGAAAAACGCCATGCTTATTATTTAAATATAATATAGTTGTCCTTTCCATGCTGATTAAAACTGAAAAACTTATTTAAATGCCAACATTGTCCCCCTTGCATCATTAGAAATACAGGGCATTAAACGACGACAGCAACATGGGCTCGGTGACGTCGGAGCCGAGCAGTCCCCAGAGCAGCACACGCAGCCGCTCTGCCTCACCAGACGACATCCTGGAGCGTGCTGCTGCTGACGTTAAGGAGTACGAGCGTGAAAATGTGAACACGTTTGAGGCCAGTGTGAAGGCTAAGTACAACCTCATTGCCCTGGAGAAAGAGGGTGAGTATGTGCTTTTCTTCAACTTGCGGCAGTAATGTGTTCATTCTAATTGTAGTTTGTAATTGTTTTTGACATCCCCATGTGAACATGGAAGTCAGTGGTTTTGGGGCTCATTTTGGCTATTTTACTTGTTTAAGTGTTGTGGGTAAAATAAAAATAAACAATTCAGTTTATTACTACTATTACAACAGTTCATACTATGTCTTTTAACTCAGTGACACGCTCATTTAATCTTTTTTTTTTTTTTTCATTTAAATTATTTTTCATTTCTAAAATTATTTTTAAAATTTTCAATAACCATCTGCTCTTGTTGGAAATATTAATCAGAGTTAACATAGTTAATCATATTACTAGGGATAGCACTATTACTGGGATTTTAGCAAGTAATGTTTACTATGCAAACATTAGCCAGGTTCACCAACTGTTTGTCTTTGCTGTCTGGTATTATGAAGATTCCCAATTCAATTCTGACTTTTATACATTTTTATTTATTGTAATAAACGCAATCTCAAACATTGTTCATTGCACATGCAAGTTTGCAACAAAAAAGTTTACTTAAGCGTTTTTTTTAAACAAGCAGGGTTGTGAACGTGAGCCGTAAAACTGACGTTCATCCCTGTCAAGTCGTTAATTTATGGGACTGTACTCTTTGTTCAAAATTTCATTTAATTTGTTTGAGCTTGACCTTGACCGTCTATAAAGTGGTATAGACGATGAGTGAGTGAGTGTTTGAGCTGTCTCTTGTGAAGTGGAAAATTAGTTAGACTGATTTTTTTTGTTTGTTTGTTTTGAGTAAAATTTAGAAGCTATGTACAAACTAGTTCTGCCTTTTGTTTATTAGGGACAAATGCAAAGAAGCCTTCTGCCCCTGACATGTTTACAGAGTCAGACGACATGTTTGCTGCAGATTTTGACGTAAGTGTTAAAAGTAAAAAAAATAATAATAATAAATACAAAAAACTGATTAACTTTTTCTTTAAACAAAAGGTGATATGATAAAAAGTTTGTGAACAATGTTTATCTTCTCTTTTTCAGAGTGCCAGGCTCAGGGCTGTTGGAGTTGGCAAAGACTTTAAGGAAAACCCAAATCTTAGAGACAACTGGACTGATGCTGAAGGATATTATCGTAAGTTTTTTTTTTTTTTTTTTTTTTTTTCTTAAGGAACTTAGACCATTTTTTGAGACTTGTTGCAAATTCAAGTAAAAAAAAAAATTTCTGATCATGATCACATGCTGGTATCAGTATTTCTGTAATTCTTTGTCGTTGCTATACCTGTCAAATTAAACAGAATTTTATTCAGTGGTAGTGTTGCTGCTATTATAAATCTGTTGATGAACCTTTTAAATTTCTTTTTCTCTTTGCTTTATGTTTTATAAATGCAGGTGTGAACATTGGCGAGACACTGGATAAGCGCTACGATGTCTATGGCTACACGGGGCAGGGTGTATTCAGCAATGTCGTCCGTGCTAGAGACACTGCCCGTGCTGGCCAAGAGGTGGCAGTCAAGATCATCCGCAACAACGAGCTCATGTAAATACACAGGAATTTACCATTAGTTATAAGTAGGGCTGGGTGATCTGGTTAAAAAAAAATGTTTTTTTTTTTTAAATGTACTACTTTTTTCAGGCTGGCAAAATAAAGACCCCTTAAATCCACTGGGGATTTTTAGTTTACAAAACTTCAATGGAAAATATTAAAAAGCAAAAAAAGCTATGTTCATGGCAGTAATTCTCATAATTCTCAATAACCGTAGCAGTAGCAGAAGATTTCAGAGGCCAGGCAAACACCTTGAACTGATTGTTGTGTTTTGTCCTTGAACCATTTCTGCACTGTGGCAGGGCATATTAATGAAGGAGCCCACTGCCATAAGGAATACCATTAACATGAACGGGTGTTCTGAGCAGCAACAATGTTTAGGAACGTGGTACATGTCAAAGTAAATTCCATAGTCCATGGCCCTTGTCATAGTTGCTCAAATCCTTACCCTTGCCCATTATTGCTGGCTCCAACCCATCATCCAACCCGACAAAATGTTCACTTGTATACTAATATATCCCCACTTCCAAATGCCATAGGAAGGCGAAAGAAAATGTTTTGGTATTTGCAAGCTAAACTTGGACTGATACTCTAAGAAAGGTGAAAATTTCTTAAGGAGAATCATTACTTTTGATGAGACATGGATTCATCAATAGCCTGAGAGTAATCGTCAGAGTATGGAATGGAAACATCAAGAAAAAGTTAAAAAGTCAGTCATATGCTACAAAATTGATGCATACAGTTTTCTGTGATTCTCAAGGGCCAGTCAGCAGTGCTCATTACAATAAGCTGCTTGTTGAAGATCGGATTAAATGCAGCGGAATGCTATCCCAAGGGCATTGTGAGAACCTGCACACATTTCTGTTTGGTCCCCTGAAAGCAGCCCTACAAGGATGAAGATTTACTTCGAATGAATTGAAGACAGCATTGCATTTGTGGCACGCAGCTCAGCCCAAAAGATTTTAAATGGGGTAATACAAAAGCTTGTTGACAGGTGGACGAGGTGTATTTAAAAGCAATGAGATCATCACCAATCTTGATCATCATTGGAAGCCAATAATCATAATTAAAATTTAATTTCTTTCTATATTGTATATACAATTTTCCTTTGGGATTAATTAAGTAGTCTATCTATTGTAAAACAATGCTCAAGGCATTCAAAATACAGTAGAACCTCGGACTGCGAGTAACGCGGTTTGCGATTACCGAGTATCATGTATCACGCATGCGCTTCTTATTGACGCCGAGTGTCACGTGATCACAACTGAACCAATGTTTTTTCTCTCTTGCGCTGCAGAATTCTGAGTAATCGCCTCCCCTCCTGGGTCTTAGTACTCTCATAATTCTCAATAACCAAAGCAGACACTAAAGTGTAGCAGTAGCAGAAGATTTCAGAGGCCAGGCAAACATTTGAGTTTCCATTATTTCTTATGGGGAAATTCCCTTTAGTTTACGAGTGTTTTGAAATACGAGCTCGCTTTCGGGACAATTTATGCTCGTAATTGAAGGTTCCACTGTATGTAACATATCTCATTTAAACAGTTAATATGGAGTAATATGTTTCTGCTACTTTTGCCCTGTAATTCATAGTGGCTCTAATCTGAGGTGATGTAAATTGGAGATTTTTGAGGCTGGTAACACAAAATGACCACCTACTCTGTTTTGTTTCAGTTGAAGTGGAAGAAAGTTTATATTTGCTATTTGTCAAATTCTATTGTTTTACATTGAAAATTGTATGAAGCACCATCATGTTAACGGAACGATCTCTCTGCTCACAGGCAAAAGACGGGGCTGAAGGAGTTGGAGTTTCTGAAGAAACTTAATGATGCTGATCCAGATGATAAATTCCACTGCTTGCGCCTCTTCAGACATTTCTACCACAAACAGCACTTATGTCTGGTGTTTGAGCCTCTTAGGTACATTGTAGTACAATATAAGTATGCATGTGTGTTTGTATTTAATTGATAAATGATAAAGATGTGTAATTGAAGGATTGAGATCATCAAACAAATTTTAATATTACACAAAGATAACCTGAGTAAATACAAAATGCAATTTTTAAATAGTTTCATTTATTAAGGGGAAAAAGCTGTTCAACCCTACCTGGCCCTATGTGATAAGTAATTATCTTTCCCCCTTCTTTGGGACTCCAGCGAACCATGGTGAGAGCAATTATCCACAAATAAAGAAAACTTGGATCAGTGGTGGAGTAGCCAGCCTATCAGAATTACTCCAAGAGCACAACAACTCATCCAGGAGTTTATAAAAGAACCTAAACAACTTCTTTAGAAGTCCCTAAATGAGGCAGGTCTCTTTTGCTTCAGTTAGGGTCAGTGTTCATGAATGGCAACCATAGGAGATGTTGTCTCACTTTGGCCAAAAAGAAAAATCTTGATTATCCCCAAGACTTTTGGGCAAATATTCTGTGGACCGATGAGACAAAGATAGAATTTTGGTGATGTTGAGCATCCCGTTACCTCTGGCATAAAAATAATACCATTTCATTTAAAATATCATCATACCTACAGTAAAACATGTTGGTGGTAGTGTTATGGTCTTGGGCTGCTTTGCAGCTTCAGTACCTGAATGATTGATGGAACCATGAATTGTGTGCTCTTCCGGAAAATCTTGAAGGAAACCACATGACCTCAAAACACACTTGGGTTATGCAGCAGGACAATAATCTAAAACACATCAAGACCAAAAAATTAAGGTTTTGGAGTGGCCTAGTCAAAGTCTGGACTTAAATCCGATTGAGATACTGTAGCATAACCTTAAACATGCCGTTCATGCTCAAAGAACCCTGAATTAAAAACTGAATGGCTGAGTTAAAACAATTCTGTAAAGAAGAGTGGGCCAAAATCCTCCACAGCTGTCAGTTATCACAAACACTTTATTGCAGTTGTTGCTACTAGGAGTGGCACAACCAGTTAAGTTGAGGGGCAGTTACTTTTTCAAATAGGGCCAGGCTTCCTTTCATAGAGCAAGTTTCAAATGGGTTCCTCTACACAAGGTTTGTAATTGTGTGGTGTAGTAATCGCATAACACTTTAGTTCTTTTTTCCCCCCCCTATTTAGCTGGAACAAAAAAAAAATGCAGAAAATTAGGATGACATTATCAAAATGTCATGGACATTTGGTGCACTGTAGATGAGTGATAAACTATTAGTGCACTTATTCTAACATACTCTTTGCAACATGGTGCTTATATTTTTTTCTCCCTCCCTTTCTCTCTCTCAGTATGAATCTTCGAGAGGTCTTGAAGAAGTATGGTAAAGATGTAGGCCTTCACATTAAGGCTGTTCGTTCCTACAGCCAGCAGCTTTTTCTGGCCTTAAAGCTTTTAAAGCGTTGTAATATTCTACATGCCGACATCAAACCGGACAACATATTGGTGAGCTAAACCAGGACACTCAATTTAACCAGAAAAATCATACACACAATTACTGCTCTTTCTGTACTCATATACTCTGTATGACCAAATGTGGACATCTGACCATCATGCTCATATGTACTTTAGACTATCCCATTCCAAAGTTGGCCTGCCTTTGTTGTTACTATAACCTTCATGTTCTGGGAATATTTCCTCTAGACCTTGGAATGTGGTTTAGTATGATTTACCCGTTCAGCCACAAAAGCATTAGTGAGATCAAGCACGGATTTTATACTTCGTTCACAGTTGGGTTTCCAAAGTTGGGACTTTGTGCAGGCTCTCAGGTTTTCCCCCAACTCGACTTTGCAAACCAGGGATTTATGTTCCTGCTCTCTTTGTGCACAGGGGCATTGTCATGCTGGCAAAGGTTTTGATCCCAAGAATTGTTTGGCAGGGAAATGGAAAGAGATACAGCGTACAAAGTCAATTTATTTGCTTTCTAGTTTGTAGTAACAGTTTGGAGATTGCCCCCATATGATGGTCATGTATGTACATATGTTTGACCATATAGTTAACATAAATTTGGGGTTATTCTTGGTAGTTGGTATATCTAGGCTAACTGCTAATAAAGACACAACTGATAACATTAAGAAAATATTTATCACCCAAAATTATTTTTAAAAAATAGAACATAAATAATTGACTATTGTCTAAACCAAAATGCTTATATTACCTATAATAAATTGCAGCTTTTTGCAATTAAATAATTGCACAGGTTTGTATTGAGATAAAAAAAAAATTTGAAGAATTGTGCAGCACCTTCCTTTAAAGAAAGAAAAACACATAATGGTCACTGAAAACTGTTGTTCAATAAAATTAGTTTATGGGTCCCATCAGTTTTGTCCATGCTGGTTTCATTAATAGTACAGTCAAATTTGTTTGTATATAGATGTTTTATGAGCACTATGTGAATATAATACCATGAAAATATCACTTTAAAGCAATTGTCTGCTGAGCCAGCTCCTGTTGTTGGAAGGGACCAGACCAGCTCTTTTCTGTCAGGAAAATAAAAATGGAACCGAGTTACATGGAATAATAGACAATCTGTCATGAAAATATATGGCTCAAACCTCATATGTCTACAAGTACATTGCAAATTAGAATATTGTGAAAAAGCCTTGTTTGTTTTAAAATCATTTAAACCCAGTATTTCAAAATATTAGAATATTTCCTTATCCACATAAAGGATTTACTTCTGAAAGGTGTGTTCATTTATGCACTCACTATTTGGTCAGGCATTCAACTAGATGTTATTGGAGACTAATTCATCTTCAGCAGTTCTGTATTGTTGTCAGGTGTTTCTCATTTTACTTTTGAAACTACCCGATAGATTCTCTGTATGGGGTTTGGGTCAGGTGAAATGGCTGGTCAATCAAGCACTGTAATAATATTGGTCAACAAACCAGTTGGTGGTAGTTTTGGCGCTGTAGTTGTTGCATGTATTGAACAAGACTGCAAAGTATCTTTTGTTTATTCTATATGAATAACAAGTTACTCAAACACTAAAATATTTTGAGATAATGGATTTTCATGAGCTGTAAGCCAAAATTATCAAACTTAAAACAAAAAGGCTTGGAATATTTCGTTTTTTCTAAAATATAAATTTTTAATTAAATGACAGTCTTTTTTGTGATGTCCTAATTTTTGAGATTCACTTGCATCACTTATGTAGGAAAAACCATAAATGTTTTAAACAACATGTTTAAATAATTGTCTTGTTTAAGCGATTCAATTGTTTACAACTTAAAAGTAAATGCATCGCTGACATATTGCACCTTAATTAAAAGTTTATTTATTATAATGGGATTTTTACTTCTAATTGTTTATCCTTTTTACAGTTTTATTTCTAATCAATGCCTTACTCTTGCAGGTGAATGAATCAAAGACTATCCTCAAACTGTGTGATTTTGGTTCAGCCTCCCACATTGCTGATAATGACATTACACCTTACCTGGTCAGCAGGTTCTACAGAGCTCCTGAGATCAGTAAGCTCACCTATCCAATTTCAAATACAAAAAAGGAATATAGAGAGAGAGAGTCCCTACATACGAGCGAGTGCTGGTCCAACAAACGTTGTCTACGTACTAGGATACCCAAGAATTGGCAATACACTGTATATTACAGTACAGTGGTCTTTTGAAAACGTGCCGATACTTTAAACGATTCATGTTAAAATAACGAACAATGTCTGCCATCTTTTCACCTCGCTCCATTCTCTCAATTATTTTCACTTTTGTCTCCATTGTCATTGCTTGGTGCTTCTAAGCAGTACCAGCTTTATTGTGCTGCTTTTATGCTTGCTTCCAGATATCTACTGCACTTGCAGAGGATGCACGCTCCTCGCACATGGCAATGTACACCGGACATATGATCTAAATTCTGTGATTGAACATGTGCGATCTCATGTTCAGATTTTTGAAAGTTTGTAACTTGACTGTTCGTATGTAGGAGACTGTATATAATAAATGTAAAATTATTGGAATGTAAATGGTGCAAGGTGCAACAATATGACTTGTACTGTTTTCTCTTTGCCTGCAGTCATTGGAAAGCCGTATGATTATGCCATTGATATGTGGTCAGTGGGTTGCACCCTGTATGAGCTTTATACTGGAAAGATATTGTTTCCTGGCTCCTCCAACAACCACATGCTCAAACTGGCCATGGACCTTAAAGGGAAAATGCCCAACAAGGTCTGATCTGGCTTGTGAATTAATGTCATGCTTTTATTCTTATTATGGAATGAGACCATATTTGCAGTATGTTTGAAATGTTGACATGGTATTATTTTCTGATATTGCATTTAACAGTTTTTTATTGTCTTCAGATGATTCGGAAAGGTTTATTTAAAGATCAACATTTCGACCAGAACCTTAACTTTCTGTACATAGAAGTGGACAAAGTGACTGAAAGGGTTTGTTAAAATTCCTAATGTTTATAACGTTTAGTCTATGCATAGTATGATATTTTTTCAATTATATGTATTTGTTTATTTGCATATTACATTGCAAAAGTACTTGTACAAAATATTTAGCTTCTTAAAGCTTTTACTTATGCATACACCTCTATATTCCCCAGTACTCATGTAAAACCTCTGATTTTCTGTAGGAGAAAGTGACTGTGATGAGCACTATTAACCCAACTAAAGACCTGCTGGCAGACATGATTGGCGGCCAGAGGCTTCCAGAAGAGCAGAGAAAGAAAGTGATGCAGCTTAGGGATTTGTTCGATGGCACACTGATGTTGGACCCTGCCAAGCGCATTAGTATAAACCAAGCCCTGCAACATTCATTCATTCAGGACAAGATCTGACCTGACCAATTTTCTTTTTCATGTCTCACTTTTTTAGCCTTCCACTAGAACTATATTGTCCTGCCAGTTCCTTTTTTGGATATCAACCATGCAATGCAAGTTTAGTTCTATTCCCTGTCTAATTTTCATGTTTTCTTTAGTGTAAAATAATGAATAACTGTGGGATTTGTTAAATGGTTGGAGCTGTGCTCGATAGAGGGTTCTAACCAACAGCACTGGAGTTGGACTGAACCAAGAAACTATATTCTAGAATGTTTGAAACCATTTGATTGTTTTTTTTTTGTTTGTTTTTTTTCCCCCCATTTTGTTTTATAAGCATTTCTTGTTTTTCTCATTACATTCTTTGAATGATCTTTTTATTGTAAATAATCTATTCGATGTTGCATTTTCACACAAAACGTGCGGTTTTTTTTCTTCCTGCAGTTGTTAGGTTTTTATTTATCATCCTATTTAAACTGAGGATGTTGTCTGCAAAACAGTGTGAACACCTATAAGGCTAGTTTAAACATGATGTTTGATTATGCATGCACATGTATGAGCAGAGAGAAACATGAACGTGGCATTGTTCACATACTTGCCTGCATTCCTTATGTACACCTGGAGGATTAAAAGCAACATCCACTCGATCACACGTCACAAATGAAATATACTAGAATTTTATGTTTACTGGTGTAATGATTTCATATTTCTTTCCACCATAGTCATGTATCTTGAATCAGAAAACAATTTACTTATTTGGATCAGCCACAAACTGGCATGTAAATATTGGTAGAGGTTTCCTGGCAACAAAGGTTGGGCAACTTTTTCAATATAGACAGTTTACCAGTTAATAGCTTTTTATAACAGCTTTCTTATACTTTTTACATTTACTTACATCGATAATGACAAAGCATGTAGAAAATGCATTTGGCACAAAACTTGAACGTTGGACTAAAAAGTATGTTTCTAAATGCACCAGCAGCTTACATCAGCTAACTTTTTGTAAAAAGTTCAAGGTGCCATGGGTTTAAATTAAACGGTTATGAAACTGTATGTACATCAAGAACCAGGAATAACTACGATCCACCAAATTTGGCAATTTCCCGGGTCTCACTTTAAAAGCTGCATAAGATACTTGGTCCTTATTCCAATTTTATTTTTTTATGGTGTTTTTGCATAACTATGTATTACAGGAATACATTTGAATACCAAATCATGTACAACATCTTTAAGTTTAGTAAGGTGTATTTAAAAACAAAAATGTTTGGTGAGGAGTGAGGGAACACTGGTCTTTACAATGCATCTTTGATATCTATGCAGATCTTATGCATCTAATTAGTTCCACATCAACGGTCTAACCTATAATGGCCTATATGGGTCAAAACTCCAAACACGGATCATATCACTTGATCTCACTAGCTGGAGTTTCATTATTTCAGAAACTCGGATGAATATTGACGTATGTAAAAGTGAAATTTTCTCTTGCAATACATTTTATACAGCACATTATTGTTAATCAAATGTTATCAGATCTAGGATAAAAAGGATGATTAATTTTATCAATTGAAATATCTTACAAAAGCAACTTTTTTGGAAAAGAAAAAATTGTCAATTTGGAAAAAGTCTGTCCATTTGTTTGCAAGATTTCATTGTTAACCCCTCTCCAAATAAACATTTTGAAAAGTCCTAAAAAATAATGAACAATGTGTAAAAAACAGCATGTATAGTAGATTTTGGGTGCAAATGGCCAAATGAAGAAAAGATGATCTTTTCAGATTTTTTATTTATTTTATTTTTTTTTTAAAGTTTTTAGTCAGGGGCCAGAGGTAGCTCAGTGGTTAAGGCATTGGATTACTGATTGGAAGGTCCCATGTTCAAACCTCAGCACCTCAAGTTGCCCCTGTTGGGCCCTTGAGCAAGGCCCTTAACCCTCACCTGCTGAGATGTATAATGCAATGAAATTTAAGTCACTCTGGATAAGGGTGTCTGTCAAATGCTGTAAAAGTATAGTCAGCTAGGTTTTTTTCAACATCAATTCAGTTTTGTTTGTATATTAATTTTTACAATAGGATTGTGATAAAAGAAGCAGCCTTACAGAATCTTGCTCTGGAGAATCTTGATCCCAGGGACTGATGGTCCATGTACATAATGGCCAAACGACAAATGCACACCAACATTCAGACTAAACTCATTCTAATACACTTGCTATTGGCTTGACATTTTTGAGATCGGAGATTGAGATGCTCTTGCTGTGTGCATGCTACGGTATGGTGAGCCACAAGTGGTGCAGAGCACCAATTTAAGTAAGTGGTTCTTTAATGGATTACTGCACATTGGACGATCAAGTTCTGATTTTATGGGATAAAATTTCATTCCACCTAAGGATAAAGTTGGTGCATGCTGTCTGCACACAGGGACTGTATTTCTTTGACTTCTATATCTAATTTACTCCGTGCCCGAGGACAGTGGGAAAAAAATCTGAACTTGTTTTCACATTGTGGCATTGACCCCGAAGTCTGGTTCATTTTGATCAGTGAGAACACAACCGTTCTTTACTCAGGACCCGTCCCCAAGTTTACTTGAAAAGGTGGTTTCGAGAATAATACAGCGTGCAAAAGAACTCAAGGGCGTTTTTCAACATTTGTTTCCCTAAAATCTCAATAATATAGTGCGTTGGTTCGCTTCCTCATTCTCTTCTTCATATGTTTAATGGTGGATCATAAAACATAAAATGTAGTCATCTTAAGTGTGTGTGGGATGGGGTGGGATAGATACTACCACCTCTTGGATCAGTGTAATTCCACAAGCGTACCTAAGAATGGAGACCTGCAGAACCTGGAGCCCTAATGTGAAAATGCACTATATACCATATATATATATGTATTGTATACATATACATATATGTTTCTGTCATCCGTCAGAATTATTATTTCTAAACAAACATAGCAAATAATTAATTCCTACCACACGGGATGCCAGTGTGGGAATAGTAGGTGGGAATAATCTTAGGAAATTCTTGAAACTGGGTTTAAACATATCAAAACCTGCGGATTAATCCAGAAAAAAATCATTTTGATTCAAAGATTCAAATAACTTTAATAATACCAGAGGGAAATTGCTTAAGATGGAGATGGTGAATGAACACACAATACCATTGATTTGAAATTTTTTGCTAAATATTTTCCCCTTAAACAAATGAGTACAATAGATGAAAAGCACAGACCATCAACATATTTTTTTTGTATATATTTTTTCTCAAATAACTCTTATTACCAATATCATCAAAGTATTGTATGACCCTTTAAAAAAATACTTTATTTTGAAGAAATAGTTGACCAAAAACACATTTGGAAAACAGTAAAAAAAATTAAATTTTTTTTTAATAAAACAAGCATTCAGTTCTCTAAAACAATTTAAATAGTTTATTTTCATACACAGTGGTAATGAAAAGGACATTGCGGAAGATGAAATTTTGTATTATGATAATGTGGATGATTTTGTTCCACTCGATATAAAAGGGAATTTGAGTGGACATGACATAACTCGTCTAGATTTTAAATCTATATTGTAGAACTAAGAGCAACTCATTTAAATGTTATTTAATTTAATTCAGGGTTTCGTTTCAGTTTTCAGTGTTTTCCCTAGACAATTTTCAGGTGTGGTGGCAAGAGGATGATTGGTGAAAACCCTAATATTTTTGGTTATTTATTTTTCATGCAGCACAAAATGTTTTGTTTGTGATTTACATGTAAAGGTCAATTAAAACCAGGAGAGAATTAATATGATTTATTTATTGGACACAAATAGCTGTTCAGGCTACAAATTACATCACAATTAAAGAAGTGAGAATAAACTGTTTTCTTGTTTTAAGAAAAGTAATTTTAAAAATTCATACAATAACTAAAATAAAAACATGCTATATCATAATTTCACATCATATCATAATCCCAATTCCCCCAAAAATGTCAATAAAACCAAAAAGAACTCATCTGTTAAGTCTCTTCACCTTTATATTATATTAGATAGAGAGACAGTGTCCTGACCAAATTTCCCAATGTGTGGTACAGGAACTGCACAGTATCCATCCACAAGACAGAGCAGCACGCCATGTAAATACAACTGCTATTGCATCTGGACACATCTTCAGTAATGTACCTGGAATCATTGGGTGTTTCAGGTCTTTCAACATCATACACCCTCAACCAGGTGACCCAGCCAGCAGATTGTGCCAATAGATGAAACTGGCCAATGACACCTACTACAACAATCACAGCATTGACAAAGCCACTAGCAAACCCCCTCACACTCATCCCATGGTCTCTTGACTCTCTTGCATGTGTCAGAAGATACAGGAGCATCTGTGTCACCATAAGCAGACTCCACAACCATTTCTACATGGAGATTGTCAGATTACTGCTGCATCTCAATGCTCAAATTGACTAATCAAACACCTAACCCCATATGACTCAAGAACCAGTGCACACCATACTTCACAAAGCTGCATCAAGACTCTTTAAGGAGCTCTGTGCTTTTTTCTGCTATGTATAATGTACCTATTGCACCTCCACTACTAAATACTTTACAGTTTACAGTCCATGTTCTGTGTTTTTATTGTCGTGTATATTTAATGTCCAGTTCTGTGTATTTAATTCAGTTAAATAAAATTTTATTTGTATAGCAGTTAAACAATGTACACTGTCCCAATGCAGCTTAAATATTTTAAATGTTACAAAATGTATGCTTTATATATTGCCTGAAAAAAACTTGAGACGCAAAAGGGAACACATACTCATTTGGGTAACAGTGTATACCACAATCATTAATAAAAGTATGACGTATGCTATATGGGCAATGTGCAATTGTATAACAGGGAAGTAATTTTTATTTAACATGAAGTCCACTTTGATGAGGTTAACCAGCTGAGGCTAGAGGCTGTCATGTGTTACACTAAAATAAATGCTAAGTTAATTTAATTAAAGTACCATTTATTAATATAAAATACATGGAATTCCATGGTATGAGCTTAAATATAAAAGCAAATGTTATGTCGAAGGCTTATTATTTAATTTTCCTTCTAATATGCAGAAAGAAGCCCTGATGTACAGTATTTTGACTTATAGTGTTTATTTAAACAAAACCCCAAACAAGCACAGGGATGGTACTGTATTTTGTTTTCTTCCCCACTCAACCTTGGGGGAAAAACAATTCTTCACTCTGTCCATCATATGTCTGACTGGGGATTTCACCCTTGAGCATGGCTTATAATAGCTTATAATATCGGCCAGAATGAATAAAATATGTTATTTACCACTCTAACACATTGGAAGAACAGCCAAATAACTTGTGTGTTTCTGTGTGGGTTAATAATACTGTATACATAAAAGCTTAAGTTCAATTCCACTTATGTGCGATTTACTGTACTTTAAATTATTTCAGCTCAAATTACAAACCAAGTATATTTGGTCTTTATGTATAGGTAGATAGATAATACTTAAATATACTTTTCTTAAGTATATCTTGATCAACATATTAAGCACAAGTATAGGCTAAAGTATACATAAACTTTTATGTATACTGGTCAGTTTAAGCCAAGTTTACTTAAATATATATATTTTTAGCATATCACTGAAGACAACCAAGTCCCACAGCATTGAAGCTATTAGTATGAAACAATATTGTGAGTCCAATTACTGTGGTACCCTTAATTAAAACATCTTCAGCAATCTTCAGGGTAACCTGTACAATTACAATACTAATATCCAATGCCCCTCACTGTCCCTAGTTGGAGGTTCCTAGTTTGATGGATAGACTGTAAATATATACTGTACTTTATAGTTTTATTGACATATTTAATCTTCTTGTTTTGTGCAAAAATATTTTTGTCCGAAAAGATATATAATAAAATTGGGTAGTACAGGCCTAACACTTCTGTTTGTTAACCTGTGTTTTTATATATACTCAGCAAAAAAAGAAACGCCCCTTTTTCAGGACTGTGTATTTCAACAATAATGTTGTAAAAATC
>JAQMYL010000019.1:11505545-11519264 GCA_030014365.1 Clarias pachynema
TTGTGGCTAGTAAAAAGGCTGAATGGCTAGTGACTCCGGAAATCCACTAGCCACATTGGCCAGTGAGCAAAAAAGTTCATGTCAAACCCTGCCCCATACCATCAGAGATTCTGACTTTTGAACTGAACGCTAATAACATGGTGGAAGGTCTCCCTCCTCTTTAGCCTGAAGGACACGTCGTCCGTAATTTCCAACAAGAATGTCAAATTTGGACTCGTCTGACCATAGGAAACTTTCCTACTTTGAAACAGTCCATTTTAAATGAGCCTTGGCCCTCAGGACACGAATGTCACTTCTGGACCCTTTTCACATATGGCTTCCTATTGTCTTGATAGAGCTTTAGTTGGCATCTGCAGATGGCACGGAGGATTCTGTTTACTGACAGTGGTTTCTGGACGTATTCCTGGCTCAATTTAGTAACTTCAGCCTTGTCCCTTACACACAGATTTCTCCAGTTTCTCTGAATCTTTTGATGATGTTATGCATTGTACAGTAGATGATGAGATTTGCAAAGCCTTTGCAATTTGACGCTGAGGAACGTTGTTTTTAAAGTATTTCACAATCTTTTTACGCACTCTTTCACAGTTTGGAGAGGCTCTGCCCATCTTTACTTCTGCGAGACTTTGCCTCTCCAAGACATCCCTTTTATAGCTAATCATGTTAAAGACCTGATGACAATTAACTTGGCTGAATCATTTTAAAATGTCTTGCTTTTTCATCCCTTTGTTGCCACTGTCCCAACTTCTTTGAGACCTGTAGCAGGCATCAAATTTGAAATGAGCTCATTTACTGGATAAAAGTGTAAAATATATCCGATTAAACATATATGTTCTCTGTGTTCAGTTGTGAATAAAATATTGGCTCATGTGATTTGAAAGTCTTTTGTTTTTCATTTTATACAAATTTAAAAAACGTCCCAACTTTTCTGGAATTCGGGCTGTAGTTAATGGTGGGAATGGAACAGAGAGACAAAGCAAAGAACTGTACAATAATAGAAGGTCATAAATATTAAAAAGATATTGATTCGTTGCCAGTAAAAAAGTGGGAGAGTCCGGGGTGCAGACAGTGAGAACATTTGAAGTGGGCAATCTGAGCATAGCCTTAGGTCACCTGATTGTCAAAAGTTTACAGACCTACATAGACATTAATTTGGCCAGCGCGTCGCACAGAGAAAATTTACATAATAATTCAGAAATCAGCCAAAAATAATTCTCCGCAAATCAGCACTACTCTGTAGTACACTCACAGACATTACCAACTAAAAGTCTTGTGCAAGAAGTAACCAAAAGTTTTTGTGTTGTTGTGTAAAACCTCCATCATCCTTTTGCCGCCATGCCTGAAAGATTTTCTAAGGGACGCCGTGATTGCACATGCACAAACTACACAAACAGAAATGTCAACCTGGTAGAACTAAGCTTTTCTGTAGCTCAGGATGCTCTCCTTCCAGGCTGCTTGAAGTTCTACTATTTTAGTTTGCCATTTAGCTTGTAGTTTTCAAATAGTTTGTGCATGTGCAATCAGGGTTTCCCCATGAAAATCTTTCTGGTATGGCAGCGATAGGATGATGAAGGATTTACACACAAACAAAAACTTTTGGTTATTTCTTGCACAAGACCTTTAGTTGAAAATGTCTGTGAGTGTGCTACAGAGTAGTGCTGATTTGCAGAGAACAAGGCCTTTATTTCAGCAGGACTGTTACTGACAATAGGAATTTTGCATAAATAAAATAACAGTTTTAAATTACTTATGTATAATATGAACTAAGCAAAGTGGTTATGATTGATTTAGTACCTTATTTTTATGACACCTGCCTGGTTTTTATTTTAACCGTCTGCACATTGATACAGGACTGCACATTTTAAATGAGCCTAATAAAACAAAGATTTCTGTACATTTTCCTCTGTTCTCTTTTAAAACGCATGGTGATATTACATTTACATATTACATACAGTATATAAAATGTGAATGAGGATTGTCAGGTCATTTTTCTATTCTTTTGGCTCACAGAGGTAAGAAACTTTGCCTATGAATTAAATATTATGGTATTACTTGTAGTCACATTAATATACTTCTGGCTGTTACAGTATATCTGATGGTATTAGATTTTTAAAAATGGCCTGTTGTGTAGGCATGGTGGGGGTCTTCTTGGCAGGCCGCATAGGGGAAACAATGTGTGATTGGAGATCCACGGTGCTGGAAAAACTTTAGTTATTTTTATTTTAAGTGTACTTTGTCTAGAATATAGCCAAACATTTATTTTGAGCATTCAGTCACCTGATCATAGCTGTCCCAGTCAAAGCTGGTAATACTGGAATATTGCTTTTTAGGCTCTGTGCTGTAGAACAGATGTGAATGTGTGTGAGCCAATAGTATGGTAAAGTACATATGTATGAACAGTTTGACAGCAAAATTAGAACTCCATTTTTGCAGTTTTGAGAAGAAAAAAAATTCAAGTGAAGCAATAATTACTGCAAACTGATATAGAATATTTTTGTGAATGTTTTCTTTCCCACAGGTGCTAAAAAGCACAAATGCCAAAACAGTGTCAAAATTGTTTTGGTTATATGAACGTGAATTTTGTGTGATTATGCAGAAAGTTATAACTCCATCTCGCACAGTTTCATCCCAATAAATAAATCAGTTTGCACTGGTGTTTGTAATAATTTAAGTATGCAATTTAGAATATATTATATGTTGGTTTAGTTTTAATAAAAAGCACACAAAACCTTTTTTATAACCTTTTTAAGAGGTAAAAAAGAGATGTATTGATTTGAAAGTGAAACAGAAATTACAAATTGTAACGTTGATGTCAAGTGACATAACTGTCATTCTATTCTATTCTGCAAAGCTACACTTAAAATTTAGAGGCTTAAACCTTCTAAAAAATTGTATATAGCGGTTTTCAAAGTAAAGGTTCTTTGTTAAAGACAACCTTGTATGACAAAGAAAGAAATATTTACCAAAATGAATAAAATTCCAAAAACATGTTTGTGTTTTGCTGTCAAGCTGTTCATACTGCATATTATGACTAAGGCACATTTTAAATGTGGGTGGCTTCCACTTGCTGTCATGGGCAAAACAAATCAATTAAAAAAATGCATTCTTTGAAAAAGAAAAATGGAAAAGCAACAAATGTCCCGTTTTGTTTTTTTAAAACAGGCGCGGGTGCTAGCAGTATTGGATTGGGAGTTATCCACAACTGGGCAACCACTTGCAGACCTGACTTACTTCCTCATGCCCCATTACTGCCCATCTTATCTCAACATCACTGTTCTTGGTGGAGTTACAGGAATAGAGGGTGAGCCTTTTCTCTTCTGTCTACATTTTATGTTTTCAAATAAGTAAGACCTTGGATTGTAACTTAGTCTGCGAGTGTTTTGCAAGAAGAGCAAAAACTTTTAATACATTTCAATTTGTTAAAAGACGGAGGTATTGCAATATGAGTAGTACGTATATGCTTTGTCTGTCGGGCATCACATGATCACAACTGAGCCAATGGTTCTTCTCTTGTGTGCTCGCTGTGGGATTGTGGGTAATCAAGACAGTATTCCTTATGTCCATAATTGTTAGTATTGTTTCTCTTTTAGGCATCCCTCCTGCAGAAGACTTGATTTCCATTTATAGCCAATGCTGTGGAATCTCTGCTTCATTCCAACATCATAACTTCTTTATTGCCTTGGCCATGTTTAAAATGGCCTGCATTGCACAGGTACACTTTATTCTTTTGGTTAGGCAACTTGGTATGTATGTATATTTGCCTGCTTAGGTATTAGTTTCTATTTATAGGTGTATTGAGTGACATGTGAGCCAGATGTGTGCATGTTTGAAAGTGCTAGAAATGATTGTAGATTCTCTTATAATAAAGTTCTTTTAATAAATTTCTATTACTGATCACCTCAAAATTAGGCTATTTTTGGTGTATTATAAAAATCTATCTTTGCTCATCTCTTGTGTGTGTATGTGTTTCTGATAGGGTATTTATGCAAGGTCTTTGTTGGGGAATGCAAGTGCTCCTAATGCAGCTCAATTTGGTGAGAGTGTGGAACCTTTAGTTCAGCTGGCTCTGAAGATCGCTCACAGGTCATTACACAATCAATTAAATCAATCAAAGTAATTTTTTGGGCATCATTTCATCTAAGCATATGTCAGTATTATTAATTATTAATTAATTTGTATTAATTTATTGTAAAATATCTTGGTGCTAAAATTCATCATATTGCATCAATTCTAGCCTCATTAAATCCCACTAGTTAGCTGCCTTCTCAGCTTAGATAAAACACAGCTTTGTTTCTTTAAATAGAGTTAAGATCATATTCACATAATAGTGCAGCAGGAAGCTGTCTGAAATGGATGTCCGGGTGCTAACCCGGATTATATCCAAAAAACATAAAACCACAGCTGCCCAACTCACTTCAGAATTAAATGTGCACCTCAACTCTCCTGTTTCCACCAAAACTGTTCATCAGGAGGTCCACAGGATCAATGTACATGGCCTGGCTGCTATATTCAAACCTTTGGTCACTCGTGCTATACCAAACGTCGGTTTCAATGGTGCCAGCAGCGAAAATCTTGTGCTGTGGACAGTGTGAAACATGTATTGTTCTCTAATGAGTCCACCTTCACTGTCTTTCCCACATCCGGGAGAGCTACGGTGTGGAGAAGCCCCAAAGAAACTTACCACCCAGAGTGAAGCATAGGGGTGGATCAGTGATGGTTTGGGCTGCAATATCATGGCATTCCCTAGGCCTAATACTTGTGCTAGATGAACGCGTCACTGCCAAGGCTTATGCATTTTGCATATAGTTGTGTATTAAAAAACTTCGATATTAGATGAGTGACATAAGGTCCAAAATAAAATCTTATGCCTCTTTAAGCATTAAACAATTAAAATACATTGCAGTGTATTTAGGGAAAAATCCTTCATAAAGGGAAGTCATGCAATTATGCACAATAGTCAGCAGGTGGCCAAGTACCTCCTCAAACACTACACACCTCGGTAGCACAAATCCATGAAGAAATGTAGGTAAGTAGGAGTAGTACAGAGATTTTCACTTTTGTGACGAGTAAAAGTTATCCTCTAATAAAACTACTCAAGAAACATACAGCAGTTTGGTTGTTTTATTTATATATATATACATAGATAGATATTGAGAAGTTGAGTAATCATTTGTTTACTGTTGAAGTTTATTTGGCATCTGGTCAATTTAGCATTTTTTTAATAAAGGTAAATTCTTTGTGACCCATATTTCCCAGGTGCAGTGTCCTTTTTTAGTTTTCTAAACCCAAATGGATTAATTTCCAAAGCTTTTGTTCCTTTTTGGACTGAACGCTAGATTCATGCTTTACAAATGCTTTTTGCCTATAAAGTGGTGCCTCAGCATACAAACACTCCGCCTCATGAATTTTCGCCTTAAGAACTGAAATTTCGCAAGAAATTTTGGCATGCAAAGGATTTTTGGCATACAAGTTACACATACGTCCAGGAGCAGTTCAAAAATTGTTTATGTCAAAGCCACGCGAAGTGTGCTTTTATTTTGTTTTTGTTTTTTCCCATTTAGTGAAGAATGATAGCAAGGACAGTATAAAGAAGAAAAGGGAGCCATTTTCAGTTTCATTTTTAAGCAGCCGGTGCCACTAGGAATCATAAATTAGGTTAATTGAGCTTTAATGTCTATTTACTGTATTTCATATTTTACTTAATTAACATGTCTTTTTTAAGGGTTTTAGTTGTTTTATATGCAAAAAGAATTATTATATTGTTAAAATAGGTAATATTTTTGGGTGGCTGGAACGGATTATTTGCATTTACCTTATTTCCTATAGGAAAATGTGTTTCGCAATATGAAATTTTGCCTTAAGATCTCATCTTCAGAGTGGATTAAATTCATATGCCGAAGCACCACTAGGGATATTGCTTTCTCTAGACATTTCTCTTTATTTGCCACAGTTTGGTTTTAAGGCATGTGACAGTGTTTTAAAAAATTACTCTATTGAGCAAATTTGTTACCTTTAAGATTCTTAATAACAGTAGACTAATTTCAGACTGTGCTGGGGTGTCTTATGGTATGCTAGATCTAGCTGACTTGTATTCTAGTATTCTATATGTCTGTGAACATAATTTTTGTAACGATTGTGTGTAAAGCATATCACAAAATGCAGCACCTGAAATTCAGAAATTTCCATTAGAACTACAATCTTCATTGCTTCAGACCTTCTGATACAGCATTAGCATGTTTGCTTAAAAAAGGGGACTTCATATACTGGAAAACTTTTTTGAACTTTTTTGTAGCTGGAATAAATTCTGTGAATCCTGTCCCAGTATTTTGTACGCCAAAACCTAGTTCTTCCTGCTATGAGGTTCAGACTTGTTCATAGAGCTTTAAAAAAAAAAAAAAAAAGTACTTATTGATAATTAACAAAACTCATGTTCAGAGGTTTACATTAAACAGTGTAGATTTTACCTCTAAATATCACATTTTTTAAAATTAACTTTAATTTTGCAAATCTTTATGAAAGGTGCAATTAAGTATTAATTTCATGTTTGTCTTCTGTGCTTAGCTCCTCATTGGTTCTGCAAGTCCCTGATAAGTTATTTCTCCAGTCTGCTAAAGGTTATGATGTCCATCAGCAGGTTAAGTTGTTCATGAAGCAGCACATTTTGCCTGCTCAGAAGGTAAGCTCTGGTCAATTCCATAGGAATTTCATTGGTCTAACAGTGATCTAACATCCATGTAAACATATAATCCTAATCTAATCACATTTTTTTCTGCCTTTTTTTTCTGTTTTTTTCTTCTTTCTTTTTCTGTTTGCACACTTAAACTAAAAATGCATTTGCCTCCTTTGCAAACACCTGACCTTTTTGCCATGCATGTAATATCATATCTGATTGGCTGCTAGCTATCAAAGTGGAGTCAGATTTTTTTTTTTCCATACAAAAAAATGTTTCACAGATTTTACAGCACCCCTGCCAGAGCTGACTGGGATTTACTAATACAGGATTATCAGGGTGACCCACAGCAGCTCAGCAACATTATATTAGAGTGGGGACACACTACACAACTTTCACAATCTGAAACATTTTGAAAAGACTAGGACTATACACACTAACTGACTGATGTCCACACATTTTTATGGAGACTCAAAAATGGTGGATTATATATTAAATTGTGGATTATATAAATGACTGCACCAGATGAGGGATCATAGACTACACGACTTGTCACTCCAACTGAGCAAGAGTAAACTTTTAAGATGAAGAAGAGTGGGGAAAATATTCTAATAGACAACGAAAACGATCAAATAGACAGCAGTAGTTTTAATCTTGTCTGCGCTGAGAAGAAAAACGGGCAGGTGCCCACCTGCGAATTGGCTTTTTTTCACTTTTATGATTGACTTATCTTTTCTTCTCACATGCCTGCAGACATGTGCATGCTGCACCTATTGTCACGCTGAAAAAAAATTAAACATTTATATACTGAGACTCACGTGGGGAGGAATCTGTTTCCACTTGGCAGAACAGACATGGGCATGGGTAAAATAGTGTAAAAGAGTCCATAACATCATTAGTGGCATTTAGACTTGGTCAGTTTTTCACAGTCCACCAGCTAGGGCAAGTCTTTAATTGCAGACTGTCTTTGATTTAGGAAATTACTGAGTACTATGTCAAACACAGCAACGGCCCAGAGAGATGGCAAACACCCCCAGTGCTGGAGGAACTAAAGGTAAAAAACACAAATAATTCAAATGTATGTCATATTGTATGTCATATTGTACATGTTGTCCGCTACTTACGAATGAGTTCCGTTCCAGTCGCACGTTCCTGAGTCAGATTCGTTCTTAAGTTCGACAAAGTGAGTCTTGTACATCTTTGACACCAACATAAAATGTAAAGGGTACCAATCCATTCAACTAAATCTGTCCCCTTTCCCCACACTCCCATCATGTGGCCAAAAACCGTAACCACGCCTAAGGAGTACTTAATCTCACATGTCAAATGTAAGTGTTGTCTCAGCGCCTTTAAATCGCAAGGGGAGTCCTAGATGCCATTTTGTCTCAGAGCAAATTTTCCCTAATGAAATAATGGATTCATTCCACAACCCAAAAATATTCATATAAAAATTATTAATCCAGAATATAAAGTAAAAATAAAACTAATTAATCTGCACTTTACTTTAAAAAGAATTGTAGCTGGTGTGAGGGAGACGAGAGAGAGGAGAGGAGGAGGGGCGACTTTCACACGCATGCACGGATGTTGACTATACGAGTGAGGCACGCGCACAGAGACTGAGCATGGGAGACGATTACCCACAATCCCACGGCGCACGGAAGAGAGAGAGAGACCATTGGATCAGACCATTCGCTCAGCAGAAAAATCATATACGTATCGCTCGTATTACAAAACCTTACATGTTTATTAAGTTAAAATTGATTTTCAAATTTTGCTCATCTTGCAAAACACTCACAAACTAAGTTACTCACAATGTAAGGTTTTACTGGTATATGAAATGTAACAGCGTTGTCTCTGCGACTTTAAATCGTGAGGGGAATCCCAGACACAATTTTGTCTCCGAGCTGTTTTCCACTGTATTGGACTATGAACTCTGTTTTGTTGAGGATTTTTTGAAATTAGGATTATTCACAATCAGGACAGCTTTACTGGACAGCCAATGTCACAGTGCTTCCAGTCTGATTCATTGAAACTGGTGAGGCCGACTCATTTCTCCGGCACCTCCACACACACACATACAATATACCGGACTTTAGATGTTTATACTTTCACTCACACACTGAATATTTTGTATATAATTGTAAATATTGGTATCTGGTGCACTGCATTTTGATTATTTTTTTTGTACAAAACATGTGAGCTACTTTCGTCATTTATTTGCAACTATGAATATCATAGAACCGTGGTCCATTTGTATCTTCGGAAATTTGTAACTCGAATGTTCGTAAGTTGGGGACTACTTGTAAAAGCAAATCCTATCTATTAAACAGCATAAGGTGCTCAGTTCCTTTAGTACACTGTTTGCAAATATGCCTGTCCTATGGTAAGAAAGTGTGTGTGTTTAGGTAAAAGCTCGTGCTGCTGGACTGTGGAATCTGTTCCTGCCTTCAGTGAGTGGACTTTCTCAGCTGGATTACTGCTACATAGCTGAGGAAACTGGACGATGCTTCTATGCCCCTGAGGTCTTCAACTGCCAGGCTCCAGGTCTGTTTGTGTATCTCTGTTAATGCATATTAAAGCAGAGCTAATATTCTGCTTTAATATTCTGCTAATATTCTAAGCTTTGTTTCTATAGTATTGTCTTTTGAGAAGATGTAGTAAAATTAGAGGGGTGTGCTCACTTTTGTGAGTGGGTATATTGTGTGTGTGTGTGTTGAACTAGTTTTTCCACATTTCAAATTGGTAAATGAATAATCAACCCTGCACAGTTTATTTTACAGTTATGTACTGTACCCAATTTTCAGAATAAAACTGAATAAAACTTACTTTATCATTTTTTACTTATTTGCCATTTAAAATAACAAAATCTTTAAATTTAAACATGGAGCCAAAACATATTTTAATTCATTGTAGCATGGACAATTTAAATTGGTAGATGATTAAACAGTCTCACATCAGTTTTTCATAAGATACATTATGTTGAACAAATTAATTAATGAATTATACTATAAAACATTTATAAATTCAGTCAGCATATTCCTATCTCATGGTATTTTGTTTCAGACCTCCCTAACATCACTCATAGGTGTGTACTTATAGGATATATTGGAAACTTTGGACACAACAGCATGCTCCCTCTCCCACCCGCATAATTGTGTGCTTGTTTGTTCATAACTATTTAGTTAACATTCTCCTTTTGTAGAAATTTTTGTTGCTTTGATTTTGTTGCAGCTTAGAGAGTCTTGCTTTTAGCTATTACGGTGACATATCTAAAGTACACACCTATAAAAACTTATGTGTGCCTAAATTAACCATGGATTCAAGATTAGCAGCCAGATTACCACATTTACCACAGGCACTGCAGATATTTGACACAGATACAAGCAATTTTAATTTGTAAAAAAAGAAGAAAATAATTTATTTAGCAGTTTTTGCAAGGCTAAGATGACAGCAAACTGGAAAATTGTAGCTTCTTCTTTTAATTTTTACATTGATAGTCATGCCCTGTGTCCAATTAGAACCAAGCACATGTTGATGTTCATTAAGGATATGCATTTTTCATTTTAAGTTAATGCTTTGTTTTTGGTTTTGTTTGTTTCATATTGTTTCTTCTTCTTCTTCTTCTTATTATTATTATTTATTTATTGATTAATTTATTTACTTGCTTGTAAGTATTTAGTTTAAAGACACTGCATGTGAGAGATCATTGCAATCATTTAAACAGCCTCTTTCTTTTTCAGATTCAGGGAATATGGAGGTGCTGCATCTGTTTGGTTCTAAAGAGCAGAAAAAGCTCTGGCTAGATCCCTTATTGCGAGGAGACATACGTTCCTGCTTTTGCATGACTGGTAACAACACAAGTTTGTTTACACACTTACATGATTCCACTTTCTATTATACAATGTTTGATACTTTAACTTGCTAAACTGACACTGTCTGTAGTAATGCAAATTTTTGGACACGAACCATCTGTAGATGACCAAAACAGAATACTTAAACATAATTGGACTACTGTATAATCAGATAATCAGACCAGGAAATGTTTTTCCAGTTTTCTACTGTCCAGTTTTGGTGATCTCATAAGAATTGCAGCCTTAGTTTCATGTTCTTAGCTGACAGGAGTGGCACCCATTGAGTGCCGCTCACTACATGTGTTCTCTATTTCAGACCATTTTTTATAAACCCCAGAAATAGTTGTTTGTGATAATCCCAGAAGAACAGCAGTTTCGAAAATGGACCAGCTCATCTGGCCATATGGCATTATACAATCAAAAATTTACAATGCAGAAATGTTCAACATGTATGCACCCATTCAGACCTCCTTTATAAATTACTGCATCAGTGATGGTGCTGGGGCCACGACCTTCTGATCACTAACCCAGAGCCATAACCTACTATCAAAATGAACTATAAATATTATTGAACAAAATGGCTTAAATTGCTGAAATACAAAACAATTTCCCATATTTTATATATAATATATATTAAAATAATATATATCATTTTGGAGTGGGTAGAGTGATGTGGAGAGTCAGATGGTGTGACTCAGAAAACAGGACAATTTCTTAGTGTTGTCACCACACATGTTAATGGATATGCAGTCCCATATGGCATGTGTGAAAATGTATGCAGCATTTTGTGTGCATTGTGTGATTTTGAATTCCATGAAACCTGTGTAATAAGTTCTGTGGATAATTTGTATTCTATATGGTATAGAATTTGTTTTTCCTAGTTATGAAGGACATTTTTTTGCATTTATATTTTTATGGTTTGGGGATTATAGGGTTCGATTTTTTCTCATATTAAAATTTAGGATGCGACTAATTTTTGAGGAAGAAGTAGCTTATTAGGAACAGTGCCAGATGTGAATAGAAATGCCAAGTGAGGTTTTTTGTCCCCAGCAAGAGAAGGTGAAATAAGTGGATTTAAAAGCTAATTTGGAGTGGATGAGGAAGTGCATGTGTGACTTCCAGGTTTATGAAAGATCTCTCTGGGATTCACTAAACTGTAAATAAACTGTCCCTTAATAAAAACCCTTGCTTAATGAGTAGTCATCGCGTCGATGATCCCAATAACAAAACTAAGCTTTCTCTCAATAAAGCTTTACCTAAAATAAGCAAATCCCTACAGCATCTCTGGTGGCACAGGAGCAATGTCCGCACACAAACCATAGCGTTCGGAGGGCTTATGAAGATGTGTCATGAGGAGTCATGCATCTGCACTGATTACCAACCTCAGGGCATTGCCTAGCAACTGGTTATGGGCCTGCCTTAGGCAGTTACAAAACTTTGAGGGGTTCTGTTGGTGAAGGTGAAATGTGTTTTCTTCTAGATATATTCAAGGTTTATAATTCTCTCCACAAATCTGGATTAGATATGAGAATTATATAATGGTGGATTTATGACATACATGGTAAAGTTAATGTTAAAGTTTGTGATGTTGCTTTTTCTACCGCAGGAGTGTGGTGTCTTTTTCTGTGGTTAATGAATCAAGATTGTGTCATATGGTGCTGTGTTTGTTTCCTTCGTGGCAGCTCAAACCACTCTACATATTTTGCTCTGATCTTTCTTAGTCATTTCTGCTCGCAGCACTGTCATTCAGTGTTTTCTTTTCTTTATTTATTTATTTTTATTGAGTAAACTGTAGAGACTATGGTGTGTGAAAATCACAGGAGATTAGCAGTTTCCTAAATAACTAGTTTATTGGGGACAATCAACCATCCCACTGTGTTAAAGTCTCAAAGTTCTTTTTTAAATTCTGTAGTTTACCGTGAACATTAACTGAAATTGTTTTAATTTCTCTCTCTCTCTCTCTCTCTCTCTCTCTCTCTCTCTCTCTCTCTTTTTAACACACACATTGCTGCAAATGTAAGTTTTGCTGTCCTGGGATGGTCTTCATGGGAGCCATGCTTGATGGGTTTTGCAAAGCCACTTGATAGTACTGTTCTTGGAAGAACTGGTCTTAGAACTTGAACATACAGTACTGTTCTTGGAAGAACAGTATTCCAGAACAGCTGAGCTTCTGTGTCTTAAAATAACAACTGACTGATGTCATATGTGTTATTTTATAGTTTTGAAAAAAAAATCCATATTGTTCTATAATGTAGAAAATAAATTCAAACTTGTGGCCAATTTTTGACTGGTGTGCCATATGTGCTTGAACCATGTGTTATCTTTTGGTATTTAAGACCAGGTTGTTGTAGGCACACCATGTCCGAAACTTCTCCCTGTATGCAGCATTGTTTTTTTGTAATATTTTGCTTGATGACTGTTGTGTCAATTTTATAGTAGTGTTTGAGTTGGGGTGGGTTGGCACTGGCTCACCAGTTCTCAGAGTGAGGGTAAAGGATGTGTGTTGACCCAATCTAAACATTTTTGGTGATTGAAAAGGAAGTCCAGTGTCCAGTGGAATAGCCTGTGCTGGGTATTAGACATAGTATATGGAGTTTGTCAACCATGTTGTTTGGTATGATGGTATTAAACGCTGAGCTGTGATAAAAAAAGAGTATTCTGCTGTGTATTTTTCCAGGTGAGCAAGAGGAGTCTTGAAATTCACAGATAGCATCATTAGTCAATCTGTTTGCATCGTAGGCAAATAGTTGTTGATGTACAGTATATCAGCTGGGACAATGTCTTTAATGTCGTGAGAAATAGGTTTCTAAAGCATTTTGAAATGACAGGTGTGAGAGCAACCGACCAGTTATCATTGAGATGTTACTGTGGGTTTTTTGGGGGACTGGCACAACTGTGGTCTATTTGAGGCATACACGGACTTTGCATGAGGATAGAGTGAGGGTAAAAATTTGTCTAATTAGCTCTGCTAGCTGGTTAGCACAGGTCTGGAATAGATACCCCTGGACATCATCAGGTCCAGCCTAGCTCCTGATGCTCTGGATTGCTCATTGACTGGTGTACGAGAAAGTTAAAATTGACTTGAGTTCAAACTAGGGGTGGGCGATATGGCTGAAAACTATAACACGATATGAGTGTTTCATATCAGTCGATATCGATAATTATTGATATTTTTTATGACCCATTTAAAATAAGGACCAG
>JAQMYL010000019.1:11563239-11574903 GCA_030014365.1 Clarias pachynema
AATAATAATAATAATAATAATTATTATTATTATTATATAATTTCAAAGGGTTACTAATGACATGTAATTTCAATATTTTAATGTTTGGGGAAAATGTGACTAAACAAGTTGGGCAGTTACTTAAAAAAATACTTATTAAGCAGTGCTAATAATTCATTTTTAATATATGACTTATTGTACAAAACGGCTCTAAAGTGGAAAGGCCACCCAGGGGCCAACTCAAATAATATAATTTTGAATAACAAAAGAGTGTCGGAAGTTCTTTTAGCAGAGCCTGAGTTAACTCTCAGTGTAAGTCAACGATTTAGGCAAAATAAGTACAATTTCAAGGTCTCCTGAATGACAGCAGTACTGTAAAATAGTGTGGAAGTTCAAAAGGGTTGGCTTTGGTTTGGAGCCCAGCATAATAAATTTTCAAGGGGCTCAGTATCTCTAACAGAATCATTGCTTTCAGACATGATACCATTATGAGTAACCTCACTAGCATCGCTGAACTGAGCACAATAGGTCATGTTGTGCGTAGTTTTCGTCATTACAGTAACTCTCTAGGTGCCAATGAAAATGGTACTTAAAAAGTTTAAGCAATCTGTGGGAGGAAAATTTCATGGAAAGGGCCCTGCTATTCCTGGAAAGGGCCCTGGTGTATCCATTAAGAGTATACAGTACCAGAAGTCTCAGGTAGTGATGTTTGAGTAAATTATATCCTAACAACTGATTGTGGTAATGTGGTAACCAAATTTTTTAATTTTTTAATTTTTATTTTTTACAAATGTCCACATGTTTTTTTTAATAATTATTGAGGCACAAACTTAATAGTTTGACACCAAAATTATAAAGACAGGACAAAATCCAGTTTTTAGTATCCAGTATTTAAAAAAACATACTGTAGGCTGAAAAAATCTAAGAAGGTGGCTCTCGGAAACCTTCGAATAATATACTAGATATGTTCATTATAGTGAATGTGCATGTATATATGTCAGTGAATGTGAAATCTAAATAAGTCCAAAACAGTAAATTTAAAAAAGCAGTGAAGTGAAACCTAGCAGTATGATGATATGCTTAAATTAATTGTAAATATTAACTATTATTTGTGAGTTTCAAATTGAAATGACAAGTCCATATGCTATTCATTATAAGCCCGATATTGTTGTGTGTGCTGTTGTGTATCGCAACACAACAGTAGCATGGTGAAGCCCTGGAGAGTTTCCATGGTTGTTTGGTTTAATGAGTCAAAATGTTCTAGCTTGTAATTGGGATATACGTACATCTGTGAGTGGTTTTCCACCACCTCAGGAAGGAGTCCCATAGTTAATATGATAAATGACTCATTAGTTTAATTTTACCCCGCATAGACAGATGTGCAGGATATGTACTTGAGTCACAATTTGTTTAGTTTTTTTTTCCTGGGCTGAGTCAATTCTACCTAATGTTATCTTAGAAACGTAAGCTGATTTTAATGTGCCTCTGTGTATGTGTGTCTGCATAACTGTGTGAAAACAATGTTTTTATTTACAGTATAAGTACAAATAAATAACTACAGCAAATAAAACGTTCTGAACACATTCATAAATGCTATAGCCTGTAGCCTCTTGAGCCTGTAGAACCTCCAGACTTCCAAATTGTATTACAAGTCTGGACAGGGTCATTACAGTACAAAAGCACTGGTACTTATCACATTACAATTTGCAAAGTATGAAATACAGTATCCTCTGAAAATATTGAAATGGCAAGGTGTGTTATGGGTCAATGCCTTTTTCTATGATTAAGTTCTTTTTAATTAAATCGGGTGCAATTTTATGGAATTTGGAAGACCAACACCTTCTGTATACTTTTGAATTTATTGTGCTGCAACATTCATTACATCAAGAATAAAGATTTGTCAGTCTGTTCCACAAGCAGCTAACCCACACTTTGGTCTTTCTACCACTTTGGTAGACAGTAATCTTGGTTCCAGAATTTTTGTGGCTTATCTCTGCATTTCTTTCACGAAGTCTCTTTGCAGCTCTCAGACTCTTTGAATAGTAGGTTGAAATACAATCTTGCTTGTCCTGCTGAGATAGTTAGTGTTGTTTTGTCACTGTTGTTTTGTGCCTTTCTTCGTAGGTCCCAATTGCTCGTGTTTCATTTATCTGACTTTTTCTATGTCTGGTTGTTAGTAGGCCTGGGTACAGATATTTCTATGAGACCAACCAAATTGTGGGGGATGGCATACCCACACTTTCACATCAATCATAGCGACAGATATTGATTTTCTTTGACTGTGTTATGCCAGTGTCAATGTTGCATAAGCAACTGTTTAAAAAGATGTGGAATAACGTGTCTTGGAGGAAGCTTGGTTTAATCTCTAGCCTTCTTGGTTAATACTATAGTTGTTGGAAGCACTGATGAGCATGCCATAGCAGAGAGGGTGGGGATTCTTGGCTAAATTAGGGAGATGATCTGAGAGAAAACAAAGTATAATTTAGAACTATGAATATGAATGTGAACACATTAATTTTATGTGTGTGCGAACAGATCTTTGGGATAGCTCTAGGAAAGAGTGAACTGAGTAAGTTACAAGTACAAGAAGTAAGTTGAGGTAAATGGGTGTATTTTTTATTAAGTAAAACCTTTTTGAGTGGAAAAATACCAAATTACTGAAGCATAAAACTAAAGAGCTTGTCATACAGCTGCAGCCCACCTAAACATTAATCCCCTCAGCAGGATGGAACTGGATCGGTGAAAGTCAATCAACATCTAATTGGTTTTGCAGGGGTTCATCTATTCATTATTTGAACTGCGACAGACCACAGTGGTCTCCTCCAGGCCCCCCTACTCCACCTCCTGTACAGTTCTAATACTGCCACTGAAAATGGCAGTTTCATCAGAGAACTTTTGCATTTGGCATGACTCTGAGTTCATGAAATTATAAAAGGAAAAAATACAGTCCCCTGAGGTGCAGCTGACCATAATCTCCAAGGTGCGGGCTCTCACTATGACATAGTGTGGTCTCCTTGTGAAGTATTCTGTAATCGAACAGAGGGTACTTTATTAATCCCCAAGGGAAATTAACAGTTCATAAAATTACAAAAATAAATAAATACAAATAAACAATATGTGCAACAATATTACATTTATTTTTAAAGAAATGAAAGATAATTTCCAAAAGAGAATACTTAAAAATACTAAATGTATACTGTATGTATTAAATGCTAAGATACATTACACATTAGTGCAGACAGGTGGGTAATCTAAGAACTATATAACAATGTACTTTCATGATTAAAATAAAAAATGAGGAAATGGGGAAACAGTTGCTCCATGTTCTTGATGATGTTAGGAGGCAGGATCACTGTCCTGAAATGATTAGGCACACTGGAGCAGCTCTTCTTAAGGACTTAGATGATGCATGATGATTTTCAGAGTTCAGGGGCACTCTCTAATCACAACTACAGGTTAAAGTTGCTTCCTAAGGAGGCTTCCTCAGTTTCTCAGTCCAGGCCCTGAGTGTTATTGGACAAATTGGACCTAATCTACTGTAATGGTGAGAGGAGGGGTAGTATTGGGTGTGTGGTATTTTGACAGTAGTTGAGGGGGAGGGGAAGTGAGGACTGAGCAGACAGGAGTTATTGCATGGTTGAGGCAGCCAATCCTGCTGCAGAATCAGCTACAAAACCTTATTGGCCCTCACTGTCCAAGCAACAAGATCTCACTGTCCTTCAGCTTGTAGCCTGTGATGGTTTTCATAACATCTCACACCTCCCTCAAATTATTTTCCCGCAATTACTGCTCCTTTTTCAGTTTAAAGAGGTCTTTGACTTGCGAGACCCCTTAAAAATCTTCTCCATGTTGCTCCTTTTCAAACAGTCCCTCAGGTTCCCCTCAGCCTTAGGACATGTGCTTGTCTTGGGCCTTTCAGTATAGCAGATTGTGGTCATATTTTTCTATCAGGGATAGGGCTTTACATTGTAAACTTCCCCATACGTTAACATAACACCTTTTGTCATGCTTTTTTTTCCTACAGTGGAGCAATCTTGGAAATGTTATTAAAGTCTCTGGAAAAGTTTCTCTTCCCGAAAATTGGACCCACTCACATTGGGTCGCATTGGTTTGCATTCATATAGGATTTATCATGAAAAAAGCTTGATGTATGATGAAGATCACATTTTCACCATTTTTGATGCATGATATGAACATCAACTGACATTATTGCTATATCTGCATGCCTTTTGTATTCCTCATGTATTGTGCTGCTATTACATGATTAAATGGTTGGATTATTGTACAAATCAAAACAAAATATTTTTTTGCACTATTTCTTGGTCTTTATTGAAATATAAGCAAATTTATAATATTGAGCCTATTAACCGCTTTTTACAAAATATTTCCCTTTATATAAAAGAGTTATATTGAGTAATATATGTCAGTGTAACTTCACTCCCAACCACATTAACTGTATGTGATCGTCTGACTTTGAGAAGTTTGATTTAGTATGATTTTATTTGGGATCCGACCCAAAATCAGACCGCCCGACCCACACATAATTTGATACAGGTTTTTCGCCGGATGCCCATCGCAACCCTTCCATTTTATCCGGCTTTGGGACCGGCACTGCATCCAGTGATTGGGGTGTGGGGGCATTGGGTGGGAACTGAACCTGGGCCTTCTATATGGCAGGCAAGAAACCTACCACTAAGCCACCAATGCCCCAGCCTGTACTATTATAATATATATGGAAAATACTCATTACTTCATGATGTGATAAAGTCAGCGTTTTTGTCTAAATTTACTACAGTATTTCCATTTATTATTGGAAAAAAACTATTTGATAGTACTGAGCTTCGGCATAAACATTAGTAATTTGTAAAAATATCATATTATATAGTAAGAGAGAGTGGCAAGATAGAGATTGTCCTCTCTCCTCTGTGGTGAACCCCAGTTTAGAATCATCCTGCTGGCAGATGGTAAAAAACCCTTGTGACAAATATTTATGAAATGGGATGGGAATATGCAACAAAACATTAAATCTTATTCATTTAGTTGCCTCACTGTTCTACTTAATGTATTTGCTGCCGAAGGTAACCATGTTGTAAGGTTACTCATGATGGGGCGATCAGTGGTCCTGTTAACCCACCCACTGTCACTCTCAAAATGTAATACTGTAGGTAAAGGTTGTTTTACCTGATTCATCTTTTGAAATGTAGCCCAGTTAATGCTAACAGTGCTGTACATGTATACTGTATGTAGAACAAGGTTACATGATAGGCACTTTGATGAATTCTCTTCTCTAACAAATTTCAATCAATGACTCCATTCATAAGCAGGATATTAAGGAGACGGGATTAGCACTGTTCTAGGCTCTTATTGCACTAAACAAACAAGCTCTTACATACCTAATGTGGCAATGCCTACACACCCAGATTGAATCTTTTATTCTCTTCTATTCTTACTAATTAGGAGCTTTGGACTTGTAGACACTTTGTGATTAGAAGCTAAAGAGCTTTATAGCTTGTGTTTAAAAAGAACTTGTTCTCAGTGCATGTGTTTTTCCTTTCATTTGCTATTTAAAAGCACACTTAGTTCCCCATGATGCCAAAGTTTTTTTCCTGGCCAATCAATTTTATAATCATATTAGATTGCTGTAAAAATAAAACAATACTTTTTACATTGTACTTCTTTCTACATTGTAAAGCAATGCTGAAGACATCCCATATTGAGATGTATCTGCTACTTATGCTCTGTAAAGCATTCATAATGGCTCTAATCTGAGGTCGGGTGAATTTGTGATTTTTGAGGCTGGTAACTCTAAATGAACAGGGTACATTTTGGTCTTACTGTTTTCATGAGAGCCAGTTTCATCATAGTGTTTGATGGGTTTTGCAAATGCACTTGACAATACTGTTACTTTATTCCCTAATTCCATGTGTGTTATTTCATAGTTTTGAACAAAAATCCAATATTGTTCTAGAATGTAGAAAATAAACTTGAGTCCAAACTTGTGACTTGTATGCAAAACCACAAATGAACTTTGAATTACCCACATTTTTTAGTTCAATCTGAGTTCAAGCTGAGTTCACTTTCACTTGCCATACCCAAGCCTGATTACTACCAGACCTGTTGAATCAAGAAATCACTTAAATACATGTACTACCTGTCTTACAAAGTGAAGTATGCTAAAAGATCTACAACACACCATATCATGCAGCCATCTAAAGAAAAAAAAAGAAAAAAAGAAAAGAAACAAAGTAATTGACATATTTCAGTCTTATTATTTACCAAAATGACTTCAAGAGCACAACAACATCTCATCCAGGAGATCATAAAAGAACCCAAAACAAGATCTAAAGTACTACAGGACTCACTTGCCTTAGTTAAAGGTCAGTGTTCATGATTCAACAATTTTGCAGTAGCCTAGTCAATGTCTGGACTGTGATCCAATTGAGATTCTGTAGCATGACCTTAAACAGTTTAAACCCTCCAATGCGGCTGAATAAAAAAAATTCTACAAGGAAGAATGGACAAAATTCCTCCACAGCTAAGTGAAAGTCTCATTGCCAGTTACTGCAAATGCTGGATTGCAGTTGTTGCTGCCAAGCGTGTTTTTCACATAGGGTCAGGCAGATTTGGACACCTTTTTTTTCTTAACAAATGAAATCATTATTTAGAAACTGTATTTTGTATTTACTCCAGTTATATTTGTGTAATATTAAAATCTGTGTGATTTGAATCATATAAGTGTGACAAAATATGCAAAAATAACAACAAATATGTATTCACAGCACTTTATTTTAATAATTTTGTCTATTTTAAATATTTTGCTATATTCAAAATTATACCTTTGCTTAACTTTACCAGTTTTTTCCAACCCTATCTCTCATTAATTTTCTTGGTGCTTGTTTTAATGAACATAACAAAAATGATAAAAGAGACAAAATTCAACATATTCAATACTGTATGCTGCATTGGTTTATTAGCTTAGTAATACAGATAAATATACAATTATCTTACACAGTATTTCACAGTACAAAAGTTTAACATCAAGTGATTAACTATCAAAACTGCAGTGTTTCTTGAGACAACACAACATGGAGACACCTAAAGAGGTACTGTTCATCCTTGAAGGTACATAAGAGCACATGCTGCTTGTAAATGAAATTAGAGCTCTCTGATGCAAAGTTGATAGCCTGAAAGTTTTGGTAACCAATAAAAATATACATTGCAATGGGTTGAGTGAAGCTGTGGACATTAAAGGTTAAATATGTTTTGTCCAGTAATATGGAAAATTAAGGGCCCAATTGTATCAATATCAAAACTCTTTTGATAAATAAATGGGGCATATTAATTCAGAATGTCATGCAAAAGTAAAAGATTTTTTGCATGTGAACTCAAAAAGTGAAACTCTTTACAGCACACAAACTGCCAGCCCTTTCACCAATGACCTTCAGTGGTTAACGTCCTTGTAGACCAAGATACAAATACCCGAATAGTAATTTACTTTCACTTAATCACACTTATTTTTTGAGATACTCGATTTTTGATTGTCATGAGCTCTAAGGCATAATAATTAAAAAATTTAAAAATATTTCACTTTACATGCAATAAATCTAGAAAGTCTCACATTTTAAATTCATTTACAAAAAAAATAATAAATCCACGATATTTAAGTTCTTTTAGATACACTATATAATAATTTTTGGAAAGATACCACTTTCCATGGACTCATACTTTTTTATTCTTTTCATAATAATTGACCATTATCATAACATGCATCAAGATATAATGTGAACAGTGAACATAAGTTTTCCCCGAATACTTTTATCCAAAAAATGTGCATTGGTGGATCAGTGATAGGTTTCTTTGTTATTCCACATTTTAATTTTGTTTACTCATGATTGTTTTTATTTTATTTAGATTTTTGCTGTTGTTAATACGCTTGTTTTTTTATCATTTAGAAATAATAATAATAATAATAATAATAATAATAATAAACTTTTGGTGTATTCTTGGCAAAAGTGGTAGACATTTCTAATATTTTTGGCAAACATTACAGCATCTTAAAATTTAAAACACAAATGGACCCTAGATTGAAGTAATATAATTAATTTAATAAATAAAACATTGTGTAGCACAATTGTAAATGTACAATTACAAAACAGTTTATTATTATTATTATTATACACCCATTGTACCAAAAATACAGCACAAATGAAAAGAAACAATAAGTAAGAGATATGATTAGATCTGGGATCTGGATCACTCTGGGATAACAGAAGAAGAAACATTTAATTAAATCATGTTAATTGTTTTACGACAAGCGCATAGTAATCAGACGACATGATGCTGCGGGACATCAGCACGATTCCTAGATGAGCAGAAAAATGTAGGTGACCAGATTTAGCCGTTGAATTTTTAAAAGGAGTGGCTTCCCGATGCCTATCTGCTGAACATCTATTGGATATATAGTGCACTACCTAGTCCTCATCGTGCTATACTGATAAAGTGTACATCTACAGCGATTACCGAGCGATTTGGGATCCAGCCAATCATCACCACCCTCTATCCTGAGACAGAAAGCTGTTGCAGCTTCCACCTCAAAACGTGGAGCACATATTAACGACACAAATCCGCGCAAATCGGCTTGCAGCAGTCGGTGCGCTGCTAAATCGAAGCGCGTGACGCCGGTCGCGGCGGCGTGGGAAGAACAGGTTGAAAGCAGCAGCAGCGCGCAGGAGCAGCGGAAGTTCACGGAGCCAAATACATGTCCGGGAGAAGGGTCTTTTCTATCTGCAGACCTGCTCAACATCCGGCGCCTATTCATCTGCGTAAGTTATTTTGGATGTTCGTGAGACACTTAAGGATGATGATGATGATGATGATGGTGATGATGATGTGCTCGGATTAATCATGAAGAAAAGTTTAGGATACAGATGCTTGCTCATGCAAACGTGGATGTTGTCAGTCCATTGTAGGACGTGGCAATATCAGGACACAAAAGGAAAACGGACCGTCTGCGCCCACAAAAGCGGAACCGCCGCGTGTCAGAATAACCTGTATCTCTGGGTATTTTTGCTCGAGTGTTAAGACGAGCTACGGAATATAGTCAAGGTGTGACGGGTAGGATATGTTTGCGCCACTGAAATGTGAGGGAGGGAAAAGGATCATGTAGCAGATTTTTACCCCGGCAGGTGCCGTTACATTGCAGTAACGTTATAGTGAAATGGTCTCTGCGTTCTTGATATTCTGCTGGTCAAATTATGTATATTTTTTTCAGTTACGCTAAAAGACATGGATACTGTATGTAAACCATCCTTCCTGAATGTCATAATCCAGTTACTATAGTTACCAGCAGTGGCTTTGACATAGGGGCAAATCCACTGTAACTTTATTTGATCTTTCATACTACATAACATTTATTGAGTGACAATTATAAGACATATTTGCACATCATAAACCAGAGGTACTTTTCTGATCCCATTTATGGAACACTACGTGTGTCACTGAGTCATTTTTAAGTTGGAAGCTCTGAAGTGTTGTAGCAAGTAGTAAGTAGTCATTAATATATTTTTTGCAAACATATGTATTTTCACATGCTCTGCCTTTCAGTTTCTTTCTTAGAATCTTTTGTGAAAGGGAAACGATTCTGGATTATGTCTAGTGGATGTGCTCCAGGTTTTTCTGCTTTAATCCTTCCCCCCAAAAATATACTGAAAGGTGGATTTCCTATACTGTAGCTGAGAATGTTTCTGTGCATGGTGCCTTATGATGGACTGGCATCCCATCCAGGGTTTGTCTCCACCTCTTACCTAATGTTGCCAGGATAGTCTTCAGACCCTATGACCCATGACTCTGACCAGAAAATGCAATTGCTGCAGATCTACCGACCATATAAATCAGTGAAAACGTCCCACATTTCTAGCTGCATTGGTTATGAGTCATGGGTCTCAACAGCTGTGACTTAGAAATATTCACTCCAGCAACATCTGCACAGGAGTGAATTCTCATTTATTTTCACACTAGCTTAATTCTGTGCTATGCATCAAGCTGTAAAATATTTTAAAAATAAGTCAAAACTGATTCAAATAACTGTTCATCTTTGAATGAGCAGGTATTGATGTGATAAAACCAGCATAATAAACAAACTATGTGGGATCCTCAACTGCTCCTATAAATGAATAACAAACGAATGAATTAATTTAGTGGTACATGTTACTTGAAAAAAAAAATGGCAGTAGGATTCAAATCATTGAATGTATGGCTGATGTTTCTATTTTAGGAGAGTGGAGTCAGTCAGTGCAATTTGGTTGTCACTTTATCTTCAAGTGAAAATATTTTTTTAACTTGAAGATTATATCTTTTAACATTAATACATTAACTTTAAACTGCTGAAGGCACACTAAGAGTGAATTATGCTTTTTTCGTCTTTTTTCTTAGTCTTTGATCTATTAAGCTTTTTTCACTGTTATTGAAAGAAAAATATTATCCTTTATGGATATCAATGTCAGTGATTGTTAGACTTAAACATATGAAGTAGGTGTGTGTGTGTGTGTGTGTGTGTTGGCTAACAGAATTATGTAAACAGGTTCAATGTAATGTGATTGCTGGAGCTAAAAAGCATAGCTGACTGAGTCATCACTTGAGGCTTACCGTTCAGTGTAATTTATGTCACTTTCTCTTCCTCAGTTCCCACACCCATTTACCATCAAAGCTCTCAAATTTTCAATGAGCAGTCCTCCCCTTCACACATATTCCCATTTCCCATTAAGCTCCATCCCCATCTTTCCGCCAGTGCCTGTTCCATTCCATAAGCTGAATAAAACTCAGCCTCACTGTTCTACACTTTTCTAATATATATATATATATATATTGAAGACATTTAGGTTTGAGATCAAATGATAAATATGAGATTATATATCAAATTTTGGCTTTATTTTCCTGATATTTACACTTATATAAACAAGAAAGAAGATTAAAAAAAAGTACCCAATAGTTTTATTATACCATGTACACAAGTGCATAGCTTTGGGTTCAATGTTGCAGGGTTGAGATCTCCAATCATGTACGGGTGTCTGAGAACAATGAGTACTGAATCGTTTTGCTTATTGGGGTAAGTTTGGGGTAAAATTATGCATCTCTGCCTGTACTCACTAATATTTGTATAAGTGGCAAGCAATATTCGGCTATTAATACATTATTAAAACCTTGATTTTCTAACTTACCTAGGCTTAGAATAAAAGGGTTGTTCGCAACAGATCTTTGCACAAAGACACATTTCAGAACACAGGTTGACCAGGTAGCGAAGTTGTACCATTTTTTAAACTTGATCTAGGCCTATATTTTGTTAATGGTATAATTGGTATTTCATGATTCTTAGCTATTTGTCTCTAGGACAGACAACCCTGCTAACCATCATAAATTTCAGTGAAAATTTCACTTCTAGACATGTTTAAAGATGAATATATTGCAGTTTGAAAATGCTCCTATACCTTTTATTCCTATACGTCCTCCTTTTTACACCAGAAAGTGGCAGGTTCAAAGTTTCAGAGTTTTATAATAAATTGTATGCACCTTGCACTTTCTAGTGTTCCCCATTTTTTTCAAGTAAAAGTATTAGGGCTGGTCCGAATACCATTTTTTGAGCTTCGAGTATTCGGTAGTGATCAACATCGAATATTCGAAGCTTCGGTG
>JAQMYL010000019.1:11605677-11615921 GCA_030014365.1 Clarias pachynema
TAGACAGGTGTGTGGCTTTCCTAATCAAGTCCAATCAGTATAATCAAACACAGCTGGACTCAAATGAAGGTGTAGAATCATCTCTAGGATGATCAGCAGAAATGGACAGCACCTGAGTTAAATATATTTATGAGGGGAAAAAATGATTTTAGCAAATGGCTGCAATATAACAAAGAGTGAAAAATGTAAGGGGGTCTGAATACTTTCAGTACCCACTGTACAATATATATTCTGTGTATACTGTAAACTGTGTGTATATATATATATATATATATATATATATATATATATATATATGTGTGTGTGTGTTTATCTGCAGTGTGTTTGTGTGTGTGTGCGCGTGTGTGTGCCTGTGTTCCATTCACACACTGAATTATATCGAATCGACATATACAGTACAGTAGGTCTTACATTGACACTTTTTGATAAATGCTGGAGGAGTTTGATTTCGCTCATATTCTAACATGATAACATCTATAAGGTGTGTGTGTGTTTGCACAAGATAGATAACATGTGTGCACCCATACCCACATGCACAGGCAGACCTAGTGTGTGAGATGGAGGAGTGTGTGATGACAGAAGGAGAGAAGAAAAAAATGTTTTCCTGTCTGTGAGCTGTAGCTTCCTCCTGTTTTAAAATGTTCATTCCTTTCAGCATCGATTATTCCAGATGATTTCCTTTTCCTCCTTTATATTCTTGCTCTCTCGCTCTCTGTCACCCACAGTCAGAGAGCTTTCACTTCTATCTATGTTCACTCTATTTATTTTATTCTTTATACTGCATTTGTCTTTTTTTTCTGTCAAACTTATCTTTTTCTCCCTCTTTTCTACATTTGACCTTTTTGTCCCTTGGTCCCTATGAATTTTTCTTTTTTCTAATTTTCTTCTCCCCTCTGCCTGTGTTCACTTGCTTTCTCATTTTTTATACATCAAATCGTGTCATTCGGTCCCTATTTTTCCTCTTTTATATTTTTCCCCTTGATTTCTTCCTCTCTCACGCCATCACTATCCACTCTCTTCCATTCCATGTTTGCCTCTTAACCATTTATGATTCTTACCATTTCCCCCTTGCCTCCTTCTTCCCACCTCGTTTCCTCCTTCCCTCCTCACTTCCTCCTTGTCTTCCTCTCCAATTCTGTCTCTTCTGCACTTCCATCTCATGTATGCCTTTACCCCTCTGTCTCTACCCGCTCTTAACATTTCCATCTCCCTTCTCACTCATTCAATGCCCTGTATCATTTGTTCTGTCTATGTCTTTATGTCTTTCCACTCTTATCTCACCTTTTTATCTCCCTTTTTAAACCCTTCCCACTCCCTCTCCACTCTCATTTGCTCCCTCCCTATTTCTCTGTTTAGTGATTTGAAGCACGAGCTAGAGGAGGAGGGTGCACGCTGTCTGCTGCTGGCCAAGCAGCGCGACTTTAATGAGCAGTGCTGCATTCGCTGCTGTGGGCCATTCAGCTTCTTTCTTAAGCCGCGCCGCATTTGCCTCGACTGTCGCTACAACGTCTGTAAAGCCTGCTGCTCCTATATCCAACACGAGAATGGCTATGTCTGTGCCATTTGCCACAAGAGCAGGTCAGTAAGAGCATCCTCATTTCATCCTCTCTCTCTCTCTCTCTCTCTCTCTCTCTTTCTCTCTCTCTTTCTCATGTACACACACACACACACACACACATGCATGCAGCTGCAGATTGAAATACATTGTTTTGTTTGCTGTTTTTCAGTTTAAAAATGTGGAAAAATGAGGGAGCATTATCCACCATGTGGTAGAGAATGAGGGGTTACATATGAGCATTCTATTCGCGGTAGTTCTATAAACATACAGACTGACATGGCATGTTGGTTTGCAATAAACCAGGAAAGAAGCACAAACTTCAGCATGTTACAGAGGTTGGAGTAAAGGAAGCATGAGCAGGTAAAGGGAGTGGTGCTTTCATTCAGCTCTCTGGGTAATTGGATGTATGCTTTTTAGACACTGAATCATGGAAGCATGCACACAGGCATGCAGGAGCGAGTGAGCAAGTGAGAGAGAGAGAGAGACTGTTAAATTTCCCAGCATACATGCAGAGATGCATTTAACCCAGGGGGATTTCACAATCTGAAACAGGCACACAGGGAAGATGCTCTTACCCACTATTCCTCCATTTCTCTTTTTTTCCCCCATGATCTCGACTTTTGTCTTGCCCCCTAAAGCTATCAGGGTTAATTGGATTATCGGTGGGCATTTTGATTATGTTATTAGGTACTTGGACATACAGAAAACAATGACAGTAGACCATGCCATATTCTTATGTGCATAACATTATTTGGCTTAACAGAAGCTTTACGTTTTCCTTTATAGGCTGAGTGTCAAAAAAGTGGGAAGCCAAATAAATTAATTACAATGTAATCATAATAATAATTATAATAATAATCATAATTATTATTACTAATAATAACAGATATAATAATAATAATTGTTGTTGTTGTTGTCCTTTGTTGCAAATGTAAAATAAAAAGCAGCATGTTTTAATCTCATATAAAAAACTGTTGTAATTTAAATGACACAACTAATGAGAAGGAAGAGGCAAAACCCCCCAAAATATTGCTGTCACATTTTAACCCAATAAATTCTGTAACTATAATATGAATTAAAATATGTTTTTACTTCATTTAAAAAATGTTTAAGATCTATCTATTTATCCATTTATCTCTCTACCTAACTGTAAAACATTACATGAATATTCACTGTTCCCACCATACTCTTGCAAAAATATATTAGGGCACCATTTATCACAATATTGATATCATATATGCTTGATTTGCTAAAATGTGTTATAGAAACATTGCTAAATTTACTTCAGAGTGGACATAATTTGTTTTAATGGTTAGAAATTTAAAAAAAAAGATGTTTATGTAGTGTTATGTGAATATTTTACCATAATTTATTATAGAATATGTACTATGTGTTATTTATAAAGCTCTATAAAGAATTTAGGTTTTGGCTCTTGTGGAAGTTACCATAGTGACAGTGATATAATCTGTACCAGTGGGTCTAGCCAAGATGATATAGGAAAAAGCAGTAGAATAAATTAGTTTGATTAGATTAAACTGTTTTAAAATTGTTCAAAACTGAAATGTTTCGTATGTGTGTATACATGCATGTGTTAGGGTAGGGGCTAGTTATAGTGGTGCATTATTTAATATGAATTTAAATAAAATCCAAATCCTAAACTAAAACTTTCAGTTTCTCTGTAAATGGTGTGTACTACATTGGACTTTTATTACATCTACTATTACTACTGAAATATACAGGCATGTGTTATATAACCAAATATTGCTGCATATTAGAATGCATCATGCAATGATTCCTACCATCTGTGTGTGACAGAACTCCAGCAGAGGCACTGCCCACTGCAGAACGGATTACAAAAAATGTGGTTTTAAATGAATCCTTTCAGAGCGGCATGAATTCTCTTACCCAGCAATTTGATAGCATTGAAATTATACACGAACACTGTGCAGTTGGTGGTTAGAATCTCTCCGTGTGGCTTGGTTACCTGATATTATCTTAACTTTAGTCTTAAGTATATGTTTGCATTTATTTATATTATTGGTCTGATTGTATATTTATGAGAGTTTAGAGTTATGATCAGATTTAAGTATACTGTAGGTATAGCATTAACTAGCTAAATTAATAAATGCAGAAGAAAGGTTCCTCATAAGGACAGTAAATGTAATGTTTGTCTGTATACTGTATGTGTGTAGGTATTTTCATGGATTCTATGCTGACTCAGACATGTACAAAGTGTCCGAAAGGGCATACAGTACAGAGTTATGACTCATTTGACATGTTAATGTACTACATGTGTTAAATTGTCTATATTTTACTTTAACTGTACAAACACAGATGGTTACATTGTACTGTGTGTGTTGTGTTTTATTGGGTGCATAACAGACATTTATGAATTTAAATAATAATTTTAAAAAATGTCTTCTTGTGTTTACTGATAAATAATTAAATAAATAAACGTGCAAAATAATAAATCTGTGTATCATATTATACTATTTAAGGATGTGCCACTTCTTGTGTGTTAACCGTGTAGTGTGGTAAACTTCCCAGCAGTAATTTTTGGCTTGTTAAAATGTTGTGCCAATTTTGCAGATGTTGAAGCACCACTGGTATTGGTCACATTATTAAGATCATTCATTTTAATCTAAGATGGCGCCGGTGAGGTCGGCTACCGCCATGACTGCTCTGAACTCTTTTCCTTTGTTTTTGTTTTTTAAGTTAATTTCCAGTAACTTCATATCGGTAAATTCTTCACTATTGAGTACATTAGGTACAATAGAGATACTAATTTCTATTGGTTTACAATGTACTCAAAATTCAACATTTTAAATCCCGGTGATAACCTGAGGGCGAACAAAGGTCGCGAATCGAAGCGGCAGTCCCGGGGAAAACGAGTCAGGAACAGGATGAGAGCCCGCGCACACCGCACACCTCAGCCTAGCATCCTGCTCGCCAACGTCCAGTCACTGAAAAACAAGCTCGATGACCTCAGGGCCAGGGTAAAGTTCCAGAGAGACATTCGGGGCTGCAGTGTCCTCTGTTTCACTGGGACATGGCTGAACCCACCGGTGCCGGACAATGCCATCCAGCCGGCTGAGTTCTTCTTGGTTCACCGCATGGACAGGTGACCGGACTCAGGAAAGTCAAGTGGAGGCGCCGTGTGCTTAATGGTGAACGGCAGCTGGTGCAACTGCGCGAGCATTGTTCCTCTTACACGGTCCTGCAAACCCAACCTGGAACTACTGACTATCAAATGTCATCCTTTTAACGTTCCTCTGGAGTTTAAATCGGTCATTATCAGCGCTGTTTATATTCCACCTCAAGTGGACACGGACACTGCCTTATGCAAGCTTTATGAGCCACTCACACAGCACCAGACACAACACCGTGACGCCGAACTTTTATCAGCTGGTTGAGCAGGGACGAAGGGACACTGGATCATTGTTATACAACAATCGAAGACGCTGAAACAAGGCACAATCTCGTCCCCTGTTTGGGAAATCTGACCATGCCACCATCTTCCTCCTGGCAAAATATTAACAAAGGCTCAAGCAGGAAGTTCCAGCTCAGAGGGAGGTCGCGCGCTGGACAGGCCAATCAGTGGCCGCTCTACAGGACACACTCGATGACGTAGAATGGGACATGTTCCAGCACAGCTCTGATGACATCAATTTGTTTACGTAAGTGGTTGTGGTACTCATTAGGAAACTAACGGATGATACTGCAGATCAATTCCTGCTATCTGTTATCACCCAAATGAGGATGGGTTCCCTGTTGAATCTGCTTCCTCTTAAGGTTTCTTCCTATTGCCATTTCAGGGAGTTTTTCCTTGCAAACGTCGCCCTCTGCTTGCTCATCACGGAAAATCTAATCATTTTGATTCATACACATTCACATTTCATACAGACTTTCATCATTTCTTTAGATTGTGTAAAGCGGCTTTGCGACAATGACAATTGTTATAAGTGCTATACAAATAAAACTGAATTAAATTGAATTGAATACTGTGCAAAAAATGACCATCAGAACGTTTCCAAGAAGCCATGGGTGGATAAGACCATCCGCAACGCTCTGAGATCTTGCACTGCCGCCTATACCGCTGGACTTGTGACATCAGGTGACATGAACTTGTACAAGGCTGCATCAGGGTGAACAGGGCTATGGGAGGAAACTACAGTCACATCTCCAAAAGAGTGACTCTAGGAACCTGTGGCAGGGACTAAGGACAATAACTGATTATAAAGCACCAACATCCGGTATGACGAACGCGGGTGTGTTTCTGGCAGACGAGCTGAACACCTTCTATGCTTACTTTGAGGCTGCAGCTAAAGACGCTAGTTCTAATGCTAAAACTAATAGCTGCATCCCCCATCCTGCTTCCCTCAATGACTACTGCCCTGTAGCCCTCACCTCAGTAATGATGAAGTGCTTTGAATGGTTGGTCAGAGACTTCATCATCACTTCACTACCCGACACACTAGATCCACTACAGTTTATCTACTGTCTAAACCGCTCAACTAATGATGCCATTTCCTACCTCCCCCATATATCACTCAGCAACCTGGACACAAGAAAGGGGAATTCATTTAAAATGCTCTTTGTAGACTTTGTACTTTGTAAATTTTCCTGGATACTGATATAGAAATAAAGCTGTTCATATCACCACGCACATTTTCATCTCCCCTTTGATGTTTTGATATGAGCAGCTTTGTTTCATCCATAATATATACTCAGATCACAGGGGGCAACTTTTGCAAAGCAGACAAAATGTAAAATCAGTAGTAAAAATAACATAATATAAATATATACTCTATAAATAAACGCTGCCTTTTGGAATGTAAAAGTGTGCAGCAACGTTAAGCAACTTTAGTTCAGTCAAAAATTCATAACCACATTCCAGCCATTTGTGGTCAAATAATTATTCAACGCTGGACATAAACAGCAAAAAGCATGATGATTACTATTTTTAACAAAACTGAAGCGCTTTGTATGAATTCATGTGACGAGTCATCTTCTGGGGGAAAGATTCTCACTTGCATATACAGTAAGAATATTCGTGTGAAATTTTTTTTTTGTTTCTTCATTCAAGCCCTTCCTGTTCTGTCGGACATGGGTATACATCAGCACATCACTTCCCCAAACAACGCATCAATTAGCCTTTACTTACGTTTACGCGAGTCTTGCATGTGAATGGAGGACTAAGCACAGGGGCAGGTCTCCAACATGTGTGGAGAGAAGAATATGACATACACCTGTTTTTTATTTTTAACATTAATTTAGTAACAAACATTTATTCGGCAATAAACTTTTTGAAAAGAAATTCCCCCAAAAATTGGTAAATTCTTTTATTTTAGAATTTGTTGATCTTCGGGAATCTTTTCAACATACTGTAAAGGTTAATAAACCTTAAAAAGTTCCACAGATTTCTGTCTTTCTACCATCTACTATTAGCAAGCTAGCAAAAGGAATAATCTTACAACAAACAATGCTTACTAACTACAAAAACTCTTTTGTCAGTTGCATTGCGATCGTAGTATAAGAAATAACTCCTATAAGATGCTTAATAAACCCAGTGAAAGAATACTCCCTCTTATGATGCAATAAATCTTAATTTGTGCCTTCATTCAGTTACAGTGCAGTTCAGCAGGGCCTCAGGGATAGCCTCAGAGAAACCTCTGGTGTTCAGTAACCACATAGCAGAGAAAAAAATCTGATTGACTGATTTTTTTCTCGAAACACACAGGTCTTAAAGAAACAAGTGTAGCAATGGAAAAAAGTTTGCAGGTAATACAGGTTGCTGTGCTTCAGTGCTTAGCCCGTAAATATAAATAGTGGAAACTGTGGGTGTTTTTAGCTGCTGTGATATTCTTACATGTTTTACATGACTATTTAGATTACTACACATCACATACATATATATATATATATATGTACAGTATATCACAATAACCTACTCCCATTATGATAATTACAAAATTATCTAGTATGATGATAATTTCTAGTATGACCCTTGAAATAAAATGTGGTTAACATAAAAAACAGATGTATAAATAAAATGCTATTCATAAATCTTATTTTTGAACTTATATACACATACAAATATATATAAACTTTTAATATATTTAAAATAATTGACAAAAATGGATGAAATTCTTAAACTAGGATATATCATTCAGTTTTGTTTCTTCTTTAAATATTGTACTTGCTAATTTCCCCCCAGTAAAAATCTGGGGAAAACAGAGCCACGAGCCAGCCACCCTATTTTTTAAACTGCTGCTCATTCAGCACATTACAGAACAGCTGCACACACTTGGAAGACAGATCTAAATGCCTGGTTCTGAATGTGTGAGCTGACAGATGCTGATTATTGCATGGCTGATCAACAGGGGAGAGAGTAGACAGGGCCTGTTATATTCTTATATAAACTCTCAGATAAAAACAGCTGTAGCATTGACATTTTTTCATATTAACATTTAGTAGAAGCAATCATAGTTGTGTAGTGGTGACATTAAAGCATGGAGGACTCTGCTTGTCTTTAAAACAGTGATCTCCAACCTTTTTTGGACTAAAGACCAATTTTATGCAATATGGCAAATTTGTTACGACCACTGGAGAGCTCTGTCAAGGATGGTAACTGCTGCTTATAGCCTCTTTTGGGCTTAGTATGAATTCTGATGTGTTCGTCAGCACGTTAATGTCAGGGGAAAAATTGGAGCTGCATAAATTTTGGCTTACATATTAAAGTCTGATGCACAATAAAATTATTTAAATCTAAAATGCCTGTCGTTTGATAATTTCTGTTAATTAATAATAAAGTCTGATAATAAATTTACCATATAATTTTTATTTCTATATGGAATATTAATAGTTAATAAAGCTGCTCACATTGGCGCGCGATATACTGTAAACAGCTTTATTTACGTCATAAAGAGTGCCAACTTTTGCAAAGCAGACGAAATGTAAAATCAATAATAGTACCTTAGAAAAACAAGAACACAAAAACATACTCGATAAATAAATGCTGCCTTTTGCAAAGTGAAAGTGTGTGCGCCGATGTGAGCAACTTTATTTCAGTCATAATACACTCAAATCACAAAAAAAACTAAAAAGGGACAATATAAGGTCACTATCATATTGTTAACACCTCCATAATACTTCATAATAGTCAGTAGCGTTGTTTTAAATTCACTTTATGTTGGTAGTGATGGTACAGTTTAATTATCATTTATTAAGGGCTCAGTAGAGCATCATTGAATTTCTTAACAGCCGGCTATTGGAACATTATTATTATGACAATACACTCTAACTGTATTCTTTATGTCGAGTCTGCTTTATTAGTTCATTTTTGTTGCTGTTACTGCAGACAACACCGTTTTACAAAGATAGGTTGTTGGAAATAAAAGCAGGGTTTTCAGTGCTTCGTGGCAATCTCAGGATATTCGTTGAAGTTGTCTCAAACATACTTTTGAGGCCACCTATACCATCTATTATACAGAGTGGGTTCAGAGACTGTGAATCACCTTACAATAAACCTGTTAATTACGGGCTCTTGACATTTTCTTTTAAATGCAGCTTTTTTTTATTCCCAATCTCTTCTCTGCTGTCTTATCATTGGGTATTTCCATTTTTTATAGGCTCTCCAGAGACATCTGCTTTTTTACTAATTTTTTAACCAGTGTTAGCTTGTAACTGTAAATGTGAAAAAGAGGAAACGAATGGGAGATGATCTGATCATTTTTCAAAATAAAACACTCTGATAGTCAATTAAATTTAAATAAATTAAACATTTATTTCTTTCTGTGCGGCCCAATACCAAATCATCTACAGTATGGTACTGGGCCGCGTCCTGGTGGTTGGGGACCACTGCTTAAAAAGAAAAACAATACTCAATATCGGGATTAAAAAGCAGTCCTTAGTCAGCAGAAGTGTTACCATTTTTGGAATCCCAAGAGAAGCAAATGGTGTGCCAACAGACTTTCAGATGTACCCTCTTGTGATTTTCTTCTGATCCAAGTGGATATTTCGATTGATAAATTTGTTAAGGGTGGTGTTTAGGGTGAACCTTAGAAATTATTTACAATTCATTGAAGACTGTTACAATGCTCATACCTGCCGCACAAACATGTCTACTGCACCACAAATTAATGGAAGGATGTGTAATTTCCTGTGAAATAATGAGTGTCATTAAGTTTCTCACTCAAGCTCGATGATGCAGCTGGAAGTGAAAGGGAGTTCTAATAGCAGTAGGGCTCCAGATAACCGATTTAGAAATAGATAGCATCTATAAAAATATTACTAAATTTTGCTTTGAATCTGCACGATCATATCTATTGGAGAGAGAACTTTGGTTTTAGAGGCAAGGGTATATTAAAAATTGAGTTTACAGATATGTGTGTAAGCTGTAAAACCTATTGAGCATACTGATTAGTAATACATTTTAGTATCGTTCCAGAAATCCGTTTCTTTTTTGCAAATTAATTTTGCATATTACAAATGCAATTTTGCAAGGATTTACACAAGCAGAGGTTCGAGGTAAATGATTGAGGTTAATGATTGAGATTATGATGATGGGTGATTTTAATGGACGAAGATAATAAGAAAAAGAGATGTGCTGTCTTAGCAGTCTGAAATGAAGACAAAGTTTTTGTTTTATCCAGCTGTTTTACTTAGTGCAACTTTTAACATCCAA
>JAQMYL010000019.1:11789463-11804647 GCA_030014365.1 Clarias pachynema
ATATCTGTGTGTGTGTGTGTGTGTGTGTGTGTGTGTGTGTGTGTGTGTGTGTGTGTGTGTGTGTGTGTGTCCATCCGTCTAGAACACCTTCAGAATGAGGACACGTATGCTCAGGCGCTGGACAAGTTTGGTGGTAACTTCATCAGCCAAGAAAACCCTGACCTGGGAACAGCCTTTGTTAAATTCTCCACACTGACAAAGGAGCTTTCATCCCTGCTTAAAAACCTGGTGAGCTTTTACATCACTCCCTTACGGTTATCTTTTTTGCTTTCTAGGAATCCTCTTTTGTGGGACCAATTTGCTTTTATATAGTACTAGATGTGTTCGCAGAGAATTTAATTACACACTCTTAAGCGTGGTTTAAAAAATATATACTTCGCCATCTGTTGAATTTTGAGATGAACTAATGTTTTTTTTCTCCAAAGGTAAATTTTGTATTTTTTGTTTTATTATTTTTTTTTATGATATAAGGGTGTTTTCCATTTGAAGTTCAAAGCAGCATATCTTCTCTTCCCATTGGCCGATTGTGATGTAACAAAGCGTATATGTTACCTCAAGCTCGGCCAAATACACCTGTGAAAACCCCATTAAAAGCAGTTCAGTAGTTTTTACGTGATCCGTATACGGACAGACAAAATCCCTAAAATCATCTCAATGTGCTCTATTACTCATCTTACATTCCCCAAAATAACTTTTTCTTGAATATCTTCTAATATACTGATCCATCAACTTTACAGTTTTATTATATGTATATATTAATTGTAATTTGTAGTCTGATGTTTTGCTTGGAGGTGTGATTATCTCGAGCTCACAGAATGGATGGGGTGTAGTCTGTCTCAGCTGCCGGACGAGCTCTTCAGAGTGTTGTACACAGGTTTGCTCTGCGTTGGTGTTGGAGCCTAGTTGCATGCTGAGCACAAAAATGTGTGAATGTGTGTATGATTTTGTGCTTGTGAGTGTGGGTGTAATCGCTCTCGCTTCCTGGCGGTAGCATTGAGAAGAAGTGTCAGAAATATAATGAGTAAGAAACACTGCACCAAATACATCTCTTCTTGTTCATAAACACACATGTATTCACTCTCACACACAATTCATGTAAGAAGTGTCTATAGAGGTGGAGTCATGTGCTTCAATGTTCCATCTCTCAGCTGGTGTCTGAATGAAGGAAGAGAAAATTATTTCACACCTACACTTCACTTTTGTTTTCTCTCTCTCTCTCTCTCTCTCTCTCTCTCTCTCTCTCTCTCTCTCTCTGTCTCTTGCTGTATGTCCTTGTTTGGTCACTAATTTTTTTTTCTCTGGTTTATAATTGGTTTGAATTTTAGCTGATGTGTGAAGCTTCTCCTTTTCTAAAAACTCAATGTGAATATGTATGAAAATGGCCCTTTGGCAATCTCGCGCATGTTCTACATAGACACTCAGAGAGAGCAAGAGAGCATTTAAAGCATCATTTTATTTAACATCATTGAGGGTGTTTGTGTGAGGGGTGTTCAAGACAAATAAGACTCATGATTGAACGTGTAAAGCACAGTACGGTGATGAGACTCTTAGCTGCAGTAAAACATTTAAATTGTTATAAATGTTTCTTTCTCTTATTCTGCACAATCAGTCCCGGTTTAACTTTAACTGCTGAACTGTTTATTCAGTTGGTGCCAGAGGAAACTGTCCACTACTAGTTAATCGATCGTGGTTGGCAGATGGACAGATTTTTAAAAGAATTGGCAAATATACTTAGGACACACCAAAATATTCTCTGTTTGTGAGAAACAAAACTGCAATTCTTGCCTTATTCATGTGTTTTAAACCATCAGTTGCCAAAACCATCCAACGTTATGATGAAATTGGCTCTCATGAGGAGCGTGCCAGAAAAATAAGACCAAGAGCTACCTCTGCTGCAGAGGATAAGTTTATAAAAATTACCAGCCTCAGAAACGGCTGATTTTGATCAACTCAGATCAGAGCACACATGAATGCTTCTCTGAGTTAAAGGAGCACACATATTTCATTATCCACTGTTCAGAGGAGACTGTCAAGCTTTCATGGTCAAGTTGAAAGCTTGACCAAGAACAGCAAGCAAAGGACACTTGTTTGGGACAAAAAAAAACAAAAAACACATGGAATGGAGATTAAATCAGTAAAATACTGTCCTTTAGTCCAACAAGTCCCAATATGAGGTTTTTGATTCTATTCTAACTGCCATGTCTTTGTTAGATGTAGAGAAGGTGAAGAGATGGTTTCTTAATGTATAGTTTCTACTGTGAAGTATGGTAGAGGAGGTGTGATGGTGTGGGTGTGTTTTGCTGGTGACACTGTCGGTGACTTAGTCAAAATCGAGGGCACATTAACCAGCTTGGCTCCCACAGCATTTTGCAATGAGTGCCATCCCACCTGGTTTGCACATTTATTATTGTTTTTGTGTCTTTTTGGTCCGGCAGACTTTGTGTTTGTGTGTGTTTATATATAAAATTAATTTAGTTCTCGTACCAATCAAAAGTTTGGGGGCACCTTTTTTTTCTCTTTTTCTTTTCTTCACTCGAACATTGTATATTATTATTAAAGACATTGAAATTATAAGAGAACAAATATGGAATTACATGGTCAACAAAAAATTATTAAATAAGACAAACTGTTGTTTTATTTTTGATTCTTCAAAGTAGCCACCTTTTGCTTTGATGACAGCTTTGCACACTCTTGGCAGTCTCTCCGTCAGCCCTAATGAGGTACAGTAGTCACCTGGAATGGTTTTCCAGCAATCCTGAAGAAGTTCTCTGAGGTGTTGAGTACATGTTGGCTGCTTTTTCATTTTACAGTCCACATCATTCTAAATCATCTCAGCTGGTGCATTTGCATGGTCATCTGATGCATTTCTTGGACAAATAGCTGTAATATAACCTAAGGGTGTGTTTTGTCCTCTTGAAAAACAAATGATGGTCCCACTCACTAAATACAAACCAGATGGGATGGCATTTTGCTGCAAAATGCTGTGTTGATTAAGTGTGGCCTCAATTTTGTCACCAACAGCGTCACCAGCAACCACACATTAAGGTGTTCACCCTCTCCAAGTCTAAAGGAGAAATGCCTAAAGAGAAAGCCATGAATGTGCCAAGTTTCATCAAAACTAAATGCAGCCACACTGACCAATCTAAAATATAAAACGTATTCTGTTTTTTAAAAACACTTTTTTGTTTACTACATAATTCCATATGTGTTCTTTTATAGTTTGGATGTCTTCAGTATTACTGTACAATGTTGAAAAATAATCAAAGAGAAGGTGCGTCCAAACGTTTGACTAGTACTGTAGCATATACTTTGTTCTGAGGAGTTTCCCTGGCACGATAAGTAGATGTGCAATGATGTCAGCCGAAAGGATCAAGTTTTGATGGACATGAGGGCCTCTATACTGTACTCTCTCTCTCTTTCTCTCTCTCCCCCCCACATTCATACCACACATGCACAGTCTGCAAGAAGTTTGTCAGTGACAGATTCAGGCCCTGCTGAGTGATCTAACTCTGAATGGAGATAAAACTAGGAACACATTAGCCCCGGCACCACAGTCACGTGATGTTCTCAGGCTCTCCATTCAGTTGCTCCTGCTGTGCCATTTAAGACGGGTTCATTTTCCCCTGCTGTCAAGTCATCATAGTGTCATTCTGGCCAGTATTTCTCAAGAGGAATGCAAGGCTGCCAAGACAGACTATTATGACTATCTTGGCCTATTTTGTCTAAGGCTGGCCAGGCTTAGTGTGCATCCTTGACGTGCGCGTTGTACGCTTAAAATGATGGTATGTGAAGGCTGAAGGGCATATAACTAAAGGCTGGACCTCACCATGGACAGGGGAACACGTAATGATTACCAATTCCCGTTACTCGACGGCGACCCTGACAGGCAGACAAGCCCGGAAATGGCCATCAAGTGACCTACAGTATTTATGAATGACAGAAAGCCGTCATTTAAACAATAGCAGATTTATGTATCCCATGTCTGAAAGCGGAGGGTAACATTTCTTCAGGTTGTAGTCACATGTATTACTGTAAATCCATGTATGCAGTTGACATCATAAAGTGTGTCAAATTTGTCCTTTGGGGTCGTTTGGCCAAAATGTTTGATAATCCCAGGATTAAGGTATCACTAAATGGCTGTTAAGCATGCTTTCTGGATTATACAGTATTATGAATCATTAATTTAATCCTTCTCTTTCTTTGTATAGCTCCAGAACCTGAATCATAATGTGATCTTCACACTGGATTCTCTGCTGAAAGGAGAGCTGAAAGGCGTAAAGGGGGTGAGATTTATAGACTGGCTCACAAACACACACCGAATGCAAATCTGCACAAAATCACACAATAAAATGTGATCTGAAGGACTAAGCAGTAGTGATGGGGGGGAAAATATAGAACGTCAGGAATGAACAAGGAACTTTCTAGAAGACAGAGCAAGAGACTGAACACCTTACAGTTCATCTGTGGATGTCTTTATAAAAAGAAGTGTTTGATTCAAGCTGTAATGCAGCATTATCATCATGAAACCTTTAGAAATCTTCAAAAAATGACTCGATTAAATTTGAGAAAATTAATTGGGGAGTTAAAGTTTGCAAACCGTGTTTCTCTCACACACAAATTTCTTTTGTCATCATTCAAGGTTAAATTTTACATTGGCCAACAGACATATTGCGTGTATGTGGCTAATTCTGCAGAGCTATTAAGAAATCGTTCACAGTGTGTGTAGTTTCAAAATTTACATTCAGGTCTTCATTCAGGACAGAGTGGTGGATGCAGTGCAGGATATCTTGGTTGTGCATTTTACAGCTCTACTGTATGTAGAGAAACTGTATAACAGTGACACTTTGCTACATGTTCATTCAATAGGTTATGATTACAGTTCTAGTAATGTGTATAAATTATGAGAAGAAGAGTTCCGTCGGCGTTCACTGAGACTTTTCTTGCTATACGATCATTGAAAAAAATATAGCTGCTATTTTCCCTGACTTTTCTGTGGTGCTCCTTCAGTTTGCCCTAATCACCTGTGATTGATAGTAACTGTGGTTTAGGGATGTGAATATTTGGTTCAGGGTGGTTTGGTTATGTTTATTATTTTCAGTTTTGGAAAAGATTTACAATTACCATATAAAGTGACTTTCAACGTAAATCTAACTGAATTAATTGAAGGTTGAAGGTATAATTAAATTAAAAAAAAAAAAAACTCAACCAAGAACGATATATTCACTTCATCAGACCACAGATAAAGTCACTCACTGGTGATGAGGTCTTGCTCAAGGACCCAACAGTGCCATCTAGGTTAATGTTACTGTAGCTACCACTGTCCCCATAATCCAATAAAAACCAGAGATGCATGTGTGTTGTGCATGGAGAGGAATTGGTGGACTTGCACTCCTGATTACACGGTTAGCATTCTGCTCTTAGTGCTGGTGCTTCACACTTTTTTTTTTCCGGTGCGGCTGGCCAGGATTATCAAGAGAATATAATTAATAATTTCACCTAATTTGTTTACTTAGCACATTTTTCTCATATTTCACAATAGATTTTACAAATTTCTTTAAAAAATTTTTTTTTTTACAAATATGGGATTTTCATTTACTAATCATAATACTATTTTGTTATTTCTTATCTCAAAATTTTACAAAGACAACATAAGAAGAATTATTGTCTCTGTTTCAGCCTGTTTATAACTTATTTGACTCTTATGTTTTCTCCTGAGGATCTGAAAAAACCCTTTGACAAAGCCTGGAAGGACTACGAAACAAAGTTGTAAGTGTGCTTGTGTAATCTGGAAGATGCCATTTATGTTTTCTTCGTAGTGATGTTTATTTGAATTTATCTACTTGTATTTATGTGCACAGTGGATTTATAGCAGTGTTCAAGATGGAATACACTGCTGTTGAAAACTGACTGCTGGAGATGAGCAAATCTTTAATTTATTATCTAGCCCACTGGGTAGCTAGCTCATTAGGTAAAAGTTCCAGTGTGTTGCCCGGGTCCATGTTTTGGTTGCCTGGAGACCAAATTGACTAAAAGAGAGGTGTCTAATATAGTGTAATAAAAGTAATACCAAATGGTGAGGTGGGTAGCTAGTAAAGAGCATTGATTACGATTAAGGGAAACAAGCAAGCAGTACCATTTCTGAATGGTTTTGGCAACTACTGTAAGTGACAACATATTATATTATAGAGACAGCCTCCAACACCAATGAATATTATACGAATGGACAGAATTAATACTTCGCTAGCGGCCGAGGGGAAAATAATAAATAATAAAATAAGAACTGTATCTGTATAGACATGGAAAAATGCAGCTGCATAACTTTCGGTTTGTTCTGAGGCTGATGATGGCCCAAAGTTATTTCCTCAAAAATAATTAGACTATTAGGCAACAAAGCATGATAAAAACTTTAAACTCAGAATTTTTTTTTTTTCATTTTGATTCATATATATTTTTACATTTCATACTAATTTCCATAATTGTCGTTTGATTGTGTAAATCTGCTTTTGCGACAATGACGATTGTTAAAAGCGCTATACAAATAAAATTTAATTGAATTGAGAAATGATTTATTCATTGTCTGAGTTGCTATAGTTCTGACATTTCAATCACTTGAGAAGCCATTTTCTCCAAAGATTTCAAGTTACTGTTATAGCTAACACTCATGAGCTTCTTTAGTTTGGGAACTAATTGACTAGAGGGACACAAATGGATCAACCTAAATTATATCAACTAGTAAAAGCAAGTACAGTTCCTTGCAAACATATTTATACCTCTTGAACATTTCCACATTTTGTCACGTTACAACCACAAATGTAAATGTACGTTATCGGGATTTTATGCGACAGACCAACACAATGGCACATGATTGAAGTAAAAGGAAAATGATAATCGCTAACTAAGTAGTAAATAGAGTCCACATGTGTGTAAGTTAATTTCAGTATAAATACAGCTGTTCTGCGAAGCCCTCTAATAAACGTCTGAGAACATTAGTGAACAAGTGCTATTTACTACTTAATAAAGTGGTGGAGAAGTTTTAAAGCAATATAATATATATAAAATTCCAAACTTTGAACATCTCATAGAGGGCTGTTCGATCCATCATCCGAAAATGGAAAGAGTATGACACAACTATAATTCCACCAGGACATGGCTGTCCGCCTAAACTGACAGGCCAGGCAAGGAGAGCTTTAATCAGAGAAGAGGCTCATGGTAACTCTGGAGCTGCAGACATCCACAGCTCATGTGGGAAAATCTGTCCACAGGACAACTATTAGGTGCTGTGGTCAGATGAGACAAAAATGTAACTTTTGGGCCTAAATGCAAAATACTATTTGTGGTGGACAACTAACACTGTGCAAGGTGGTGGAAGCATCATGTTGTGGGGATACTTTTCTTCAGCAGGGACAGGGAAGCTGGTCAGAATTGATGGGAAGATGGAAGGAGCAAAATACAGGACGAAGACTGGGGCGGAGGTTCAATGATCCTAAACATACAGCCAGAGCTGCAATATAATGGTTTAGATCAAAGCTTATTCATGTGTTCAAAGTTCAGACCTGAGCTTGAGCTGTTTCGAGAAGAAGAATGGGCAAAGATTTCACTCTCTAGATGTGCAAAGCTGGTAGAGACATACCTCAAAAGACTTGCAGCTGTAATTGCAGCAAAAGATGGTTTTACAAAGTATTCACTAAGAAGAGCTGAATACAAATGTACACCGCATATTTCAGATATTCATTTGTGAAAAAAAAATTAAAACCCTTTTTCCTTCCACTACACAATTATGTGCCGCTTTTTATTGGTTTGTCACATAAAATCCCAATAAAATACATTTACATTTGTGGCTGTAAGTTCAAGAGATATGTGGCTACATTAATTCAACATTAACTAAAAAAGTCAATCAATATTACTAAACCATATTACATTAGAATACCTTGTATTTCAGGTAATGTATTTAAATATGTATTTGTAGTAATAGTATGTATTTGTAAATGACAAACAAGTCAAGTGACAGGTCTTTCAGTTTCTTTGACCTTGTACTGTTGAACTTTGTTTCTCACAGTTCATGTTAGTACTTTATCTGTTTATTATGAAATACATATACATTAGCTGTATTATGTATGATGTGAAGTGTATGGGTTTTGTCTGTGTGTGTGTTTGCATACTAACTTTAAAATATATATATATTTTATGGTCGGCCTACAGTACAAAGATAGAAAAGGAAAAACGTGAGCACGCCAAGCAGCATGGCATGATCCGAACGGAGATCACGGGTGCTGAGATTGCAGAGGAAATGGAGAAAGAGAGACGCCTTTTTCAGCTTCAGATGTGTGAGGTGGGTGCAAGAGCCACTAGAACTGCAAACAACCACACAGAATACAGGCTCAGAATAAAGCAGCATGTATCAGAAAACTGCATCTGTTGTTCAAGGGTAATCTTAAGTCTTGCTGGATTACAATATTTGGTCTGTTCAGTTCAGGGTCCTGTTCAGCCACAGCTTGAAGCAGTAACAAACCTCCATCTTGTCTGTGAGATCTGAGGCTTTTTAAAAAATATATATTTATTTATTGTTGTCACATTTAAAGTATCGACAGGAATGTGTGACAAAGCGCTCACTTCAGTCAGACGAGTAACATGTGAGGTAAAACACTGAAGGACCAGAATGTGGAATTAATTGTTTGGATCATTTAAAATTCCTTGACTTTGTACACATTCTCTTCAAAGTCAGAGTCACAACAGATCAAATGTGATATAAACGTAATTGTTAGTCTCCCAACAGAACAGATGAATGGCAGATTTTATATGGTCAGTGTTATCCATTAACTCATGAAGTAGATTTTTTAAATTTTTTTATTTGAACTGTACTAAGTATGTTATAGCTTTCATTAGTTTAGAATTAACTAATTTTATTATTATTGTATCTGTTGTGGTTTGTTTATTTACATCCTGTATGTATTGGGTAAGTTAGTCTTCTTTTCATTCACTCATCTCTCTGCATTAACAAGGTTAGCTATGAGGTAAATGTCCTGCAGACCTAGAAAACTTATTGTGTCCTATAACACAGGCCTCACAGTGTGTTTTCTTGTACACTGACATATTTACTCATACGATCCCAAGCAGAGATGTATAATAGCTCACTTCAGGGGAAACTGCAAGTTTAGCTGGATTTTCCTGCTGTGGAATAAGCAGTAATTGGGATTATGTTTTATTCATTTGTTTAGGGTTTTTTTTTTCCTGCAAAACTGTCATGTTTCTATTTTTAGAATAAGTCTGCTGTGAAGAAGCTCCTCCTCAGGCATCTGTACTGGTGCAGAAACGAGGACATTTGATCGCAGTATAACAGTTTTAAAATGGAGGCGTTGCATTTACATTTATCTTCTAATGCATTTTCTTGCTTGTTAGGATCACAGGGATTGACAGGGATTGATTGGAAGTGACGGCTATGACTAATGTCATGGTAATATTCATTAATAAGTGATTGGTTGCAACAAATCAAATGACAGTCTTATTAGTTAAAGTGACATTGCAGCTTCTCTCCCCTTAGGAGCTCACTAAAAATGCAAATTTCTAGGCTTAAGCCTTGATGTGTGTAAGTGAAAAACATTGAATCAGGGAAATATGTGTAAATTGCTCACAAATGTGGAAGGTGACGAGAAGAAACTTGAGAAATTTGTATTTATGTAAAATACCCTTTGATTTTGCAGTACCTGATCAAGGTGAACGAGATTAAGACCAAAAAAGGTGTCGACCTTCTCCAGAACCTGATAAAGTATTATCATGCGCAGTGCAAGTAAGTTATTTAATTAACTAATTATAAATAGCCCTCGGGAACCAACGCACAGACACTCAGCCAGGTTATGGTTAGCCCTGGTGTCGCATATTTGTTGTCAGGCGGTGCTGATACTGTCGATTGCTCTATTTATGTGCAGTGTTCAAATTCAAATATTTATTTGTCACATACACAACCTTACACAGTGAATATGATATGCAGTGAAACGCTTAGCATTCATGAAGAGATGTTGTACGATGCTCCGAGAGTGCTTTTCCACAGGATGGTAAAAAGTCAGGTAACAAAGCGCAGAGCTGAGAAAGGCCAGTATAAACACTATCTTTGGTCCATCAGCATATCAGCAAAGTCGTGTCCTATTGATTAGAGAGCACTTACCTTGCAGGCCAGGACCTTGTTAAGTCATCATTCCTACTACCACTGTGTAGCTTTTTAGTCCACAATTGTTCACTTAGCCTTTCACTGAACTCCAAGGTTTCTTACATTCAGACAACTACAGTATACAATGACCCAGGCATGTCCAGATGGGTCTTAGCAGCAGTGGGGAATTGTGGGTATTGCGGGTATCTGACTCATCTTTGTCTTTGGAGGTGGCAAAAATATTAGTCATCTGCATCAGTAACAGTTAATTAACGACTATTTTTGCTGGAGCAAGTGTCTAAGTGGTGCTATTACGGAAAATTAATCAGCATCTTCTGACCAATCAGAGTTCAGAATTCAGTAGCCCTGCGGTATAAATATGTTTTTAGAATGTTTTATTTGTTGAAGTGTACACCTTAATTTCATGTTATGTAAATTATTTTTAGTTTCTTTCAGGATGGCTTGAAGACAGCTGATAAACTCAAGCAGTACATTGAGAAGCTAGCTACTGATCTTTACAACGTATGTACCTTGCATTGAAACTGGGAACTGTTTTCTTTGTACTATGTAGAAAAAATAATGGTTACAGACGAGTTACAAACGAGTTACAGTTCTATTAAGTTCTATTATATTAGGTTTTCACTTTACCTACCTAAAAAGCAGTTTTGTGTTAAATTAGTATTTCATTAATAACAGTTTGTTTTGGCTAGGTCTCTCTCTCTCTCTCTCTCTCTCTCTCTCTCTCTCTCTCTCTCTGTCTGTCTGTGTGCATGCGTCTAAATAAGTTATTTTTTTTTTTTTTTTTTTTTTTGTTCCTAGATAAAGCAAACTCAGGATGAGGAGAAAAAACAGCTCACAGCACTGAGGGATCTTATCAAATCCTCTTTGCAGTTAGAGCAGAAAGAGGTAAGCAGACAGTCAGATGTACTCCACATTTAAATCTTATGACCAGAAACAGCTGCTGAGAATTATCAAGATGTCTTGGACTTCTTTTAAAGAAGTTAAACAGTAGCGGGGTAAATAAAGGCCAAGTAAGATGATAAGATTTAAGCAGTTACATCAAGGAATGAGACGTTGGCATGTCTTTCAACCTTGATGGATTGTAATATTTCTGTTCAGGTGTTCTGACGAATGTGAAGCTGATGTTTAGCTTCTGAAATCTTTATAGGTACTCGTAGATCTATGTATGAGAGTGAGAGAGGGAGTACCCAGTGCTGTACCATGCTGGTAGCCAGTATGAGGTCAACCTTGCTGGCGACCAGTGTTGTGCCCCACTAGTTGCTCAGTAGAAAGTCACTGACTGAATGATGCTCTATTTAGAAAAGTAGACATGTTTACTAGCAGCATGCATTCTAACTTAAGCTTGTCGACAAGGTTCTCTATTTTGCTTCTATTGTTCGTTTTCAATCTCTCTTTTTAACACAAACACACACTCATGCACACACACACCACTGTTTTGTTCATATCCTATGCTTTTCACACTTACTCCTATGTTTTCCTTACTTGCTGCCTTTTTGGATTGAAGTCTAGAAGAGTAAGTCTATAGCATGCTAAGCATGCCATGTATGTTGAGTTGTATAGTCAGGCATGTGTATGTAACAGAATGTAACACTGAGATTTATGTTTATTAATTTACTTTACACCAAGTTTATATCTATATGTTTATTCCCGGGCAGGACTCGCAGAGCAAGCAGGGAGGCTACAGTATGCACCAACTGCAGGGTAATAAGGAGTTTGGCTGTGAGAAGAAAGGATACTTGCTGAAGAAGAGTGATGGGTAGGAAAGCGCATAACATGCATACATTCCCTTCTTTTAGAAATGTTGTAAATGCTTATCTAACCGAAGCAGCCGAAAGCTTTTAGCCTTTTAAATGCTGATACTTGAGTCCTGCTGTGTCACAGCCTTGTGTGACTAGGAGTTAAAAAGTGCCTGTGCTGTCCCCACAGAGGAGCAGACTTGGGGCTCTCACTATTTATTAGAGACACACTAGCCAATGAGTAGATACTGCTTTCCTTAGCATGTGTTCTGCTGGAAATGGCTAAAGCTCTGGTTTGATGACCAAATAGTTAGTAAACAAAAGCACTGAAATATACAGGGGCTTTATCATGCAGAGCCAGAACGTGTATGTGTCCTGTATCAGAATGTAATATTCTGATTTTATCATTCTGACATTATCTCAGGCTGTGGCCGATGACTTGTTATTAAAAGCCAGGACACTACCTGTACCTCATGCACCCTGAGGCTGATAACTATAAAAACGTGAACTATGTGAGTGGTACTAAGAAGTGCGAACTTTTGCAGTTCTTCTTGCTTTCTGTTTACATCATACAGAGTTCTCCTCTTTTCCAGTGTATTATTGTGGAGCTGTATTGGGCTACTGGTTTGGCTAAACTGTTGATTCTTTGCTTTACTAACACTGTCCTCTACACCAAGATATTTACTGTATAATTCGAATCCTGATCACAATATTTGATCTGAGTTCACAAGACAAGGTTTACTTTGGATGGCGTGCCAGACACACACACACCCACACAAACACACACACGAGAAGTAAATTGCCGACTCTCAGGGATCCAGCCTACAAATAAGCTGTTTTCACCCAGGAAAAGTAAAAATTTGTGCACGCCTACTCACAATTTCTACAGGAACTGTTTCTAGTTATTATTATTATTATTGCTGTTAACTCTAAAACAGTATGGGTTGACACTGATAAAATAATCTTAAAAACTTGCCTTATTGTAGTGAATTTTGATTTGAAAGCTTTGTAATGAAATTAAAAGTGTGTCTCAGACAGATTAACCATTCTTGTTGCAAACACAAATAAACCAAGGTTAACAGCGTGGCTCTTTCTCACAGGCTGCGAAAGGTATGGCAAAGGAGGAAATGCTCAGTGAAAGGGGGAATTCTTACTATCTCTCATGCCACGGTGAGTTCTCAGTTCCCATCTGCTGACTAATAAAATAAAAGTTTGTATTCATATTAGCCAAGATGCATCAATATACTGAATTATTATTATTATTATTATTATTATTATTATTATGCATATTATTATTATTATTTATGTTGTGGTTAACCAGGATGTTTTTTTCATAAACAACAGTAATTGCTGAATTTATGTTTTTATTTGTTTTTGTTCACAGTCAAACAGGCAGCCAGTCAAACTGAACCTACTCACATGTCAGGTCAAGCCGAGCACTGAAGACCGCAAGTGTTTTGATCTTATTTCCCGTAAGGACAACCAACACTTCAATTTTTGAATTTTTTTTATGTAATACAAAAACAACAACTGTCAGATTGACCTAAGTGCTTCACAGTGTAAACAAAAAGACATAAAAACAAACATTAAAAAGAAATAATTACAAATATTTAGAACAGCAAAAGAAACCAGTAAAACTTCGCTACTCTGTGTAAAAAATAGGGAGAAAAGATAAGTCTTTAATTTAATTTAAGTGGAAAGATCTGTAACAGATCAGAGCTCATTAGTCATATAATTCCACAAACTCACTGGAAGCCATTGAAGAGCTTGAAGGACAGTAGTAATGTGTGAACATTTTGGAGTATTTGTTAAAAATCGAGCTGTAGTGTTACCTTTTGCATTTTCACTTTTAAGAAAGAAAACAAAGCAGAAAAGGTTTAATTACTTTTACCACAGTGATATCGTGCAGATATGATTATACATCAGACAAAAAGACATTAAAAAAATAGAAAAGATGTTCTTTTGAATATATTACATAAGCCTATATTATATCAAACAAATAATAATGTGTTTACACTTTTTTTTTTCCTTTTCTTTTTTCTTCTTCGATGTAGATAATCGCACATATCACTTTCAGGCTGAAGACGAGCAGGAGTTTGTAATGTAAGTATATTTGCCCTGTTCACAGTGTCATGGTTATCATGATTATACTACTTGTCTTTGCTATCTCAGTAAAACACTCTTCTGTATAAATTCTAGCAGCTAGTGCTATAAATTAAAATAAACTGCATAATGCAGTCTAATGAAAACGTATTAAATATATTAGGTGCTTTCCCCATATCAGCAGCATAAGTAACACCGTTTTACTAAAATAATTTTATGTTGATTTATTAGCTTTGTATTTCAATGAATTTAAAAGTGTAACATTAATGCGGCAGTAGCAGTTAAGATGGTGCATGCTTAGAGATTTATACTTCGTGAGTTAGGTTTTTATTGTGTCTACTAAAGAGGTCTGTGCCGTGAGGAGCTTACATTTAGCCCTTCAGTCAGTCACTGAAACCACAGCATCCTTTAACTCAGCTCTCCACCATTTTATTTGTTCTTATTTATAGCCCGCTCCACCTCAATCTCCATTTCTGTCTGTGTCTTCCTTTTCCCACACATGCACTCCAGCTTCGGATCCCTCCCACTGAGACTGTGTGTTGCTATAGAGGTTCATGCTGAGCTTTTTGGATGTCTGTTATTACTGGCGTTCCAAATCAACACTTTAGCCCGTCTTAAACTCACCAAGTCGTCTTTTAAAAGCCAAATGTCTTTTTACAGCTTTTGTTTGTACCTTTCATGGGGACTATCACAGACACAGAGCTTGAAAACCTATTCAGGTCATCCTTTCTTGCTGCAGTTTTTGCTTTTTTGCATGAGCAGATTATTTATATATATATATATATATATATATATATATAATACTTTTCAAGATATTTGTATGCTGAGAGTCTGGACTGGTTCACATTTGTTTAGTTGTTTATCAAATCAGTAATCATTTTCCTTGGTTAAATTATGGGGGTGTAACACCTATAACACCCATAGAGATGTGTCTTTCTGTCCCTGTTTAGTGCTCAGAGAAATTATTTTAAACTTTTTTTTATATATCTGGAAGTGGGCATGGTCTTCAGTAGTTATAACAATGTCAATTAACATAACTGTATTAACATTATTTCAATTAACATAACTTCTGAACCAGGCAGCTTGAAATTTTCTATCTTCTGTCTGATATTCAATTCAATTCAATTCAATTTTATTTGTATAGCGCTTTTAGCAATTGTCATTGCCTCAAAGCAGCTTCACA
>JAQMYL010000019.1:11805673-11837654 GCA_030014365.1 Clarias pachynema
CACACACACACACACACACACACACACACACACACACACACACACACACACACACACACACACACACACAATAAATCTAATGCATCATAACTGGTTTTACTTGCATTTGATAGATTGTGTAGGAGTTATAATGTGTGTCTACCTTTATAGCTGGATCTCAGTGTTAACTAACAGTAAAGAAGAGGCGTTAAACATGGCTTTCCGTGGAGAGCAGACAGCGGGAGAAGACGGCCTGGAGGATCTAACTAAAGCCATCATTGACGATGTCCTGCACATACCTGGCAATGAAGTTTGTTGTGACTGTGGTGCTGCAGGTATGTGAGTGTGTGTGTATATGCGAGTGTGTATTCAATTAATTATTATCCTTGTAACCTTTTAGCTGGACTCTAAGTCAGCCATAGATTAAGTGCTAATACTAATCTCATCTACGACTCACATCTGCTACTTTTGTGCGTTCTGAATATATTTTCAGCGAACACTTGTGATTGTGATTTTCCCAATCATAGGTTTGCCAAAAAGCATATTATTTTATTAAAACCAGATACAGTAGTACTATATATGTCTAAAGTATTAAATAAATAAATAAATAAATCATAACATTATATAAAATAACCAATGCTGCATTTAGCTCATGAACTATTAAACATTGTTAAATTGTTTTCATTATTAACCTTAGATTTGGTAGATTGTTTGCTAGTTTCTAGTTTGCTCTAGTTTCTTCTTTGTTCTTAAAAAAAAAAAGATCATCCACATGAAATCAAAAAACATGCTGTCCAAACCTCCTGATTAAAATATAACCCTAACCATAAAGCCATGTTGGGGCCGAAGCCTGATCAAAAGTTCTCACCAAGTATGTAACAATCTGACGTCAAACACAGGAAATACTGCACATGTGGCTCTTGATCTTAAAAGCCAAAAACACTGTTTTTCTGTCCACATGTTCTCAATATCTTTACCCTGAACGGAGTTTTTAAAGGTCCATTTTAGCAACTGGTGGGTGAATATGAAGAAAGAAAAAAAACTTTTAAAAAATACTTATGTACATGTGGACAAGGCTTCAGTTTAAGTGCAATAACAAAATCATGTGGTTTGATTTACGTTCATCATTATTTTTAAGCTATGCTTATATAAAAACCTCAACAACACCCTGTAACCAATTAGATTAAGAGCACTGTGGTATAAACCAGTAAATGCCAGATTGTTTATCTGATATATTTATGATAAGCTGAGAGTTAGTTCCATCTCAGGACCTTCTCATGCAGCATTACCAAGCCATCACTGGAATGTTCCACTACTGGAATGTTTTGTTTATTTGTATTAGTGGACATCAGTAGGAACACGTACACACAGTATAGTATGTAGTATGGTTGCACAATTCTTAAATTTCTTAAACAGATAGTTATATGAATGAGCAATCGATTAATTAATCAATAATTAGAAACAGAAATATGCACATTTTCATTATTTATTTATAAAATTTTAGTAATACAATCCTAGCATATTAGTTAAGGAAGACAAAATGTCCTCTTTTAAAATCAGTGCTAGCCAGAAATGCATTTACAAATAAATACAGATTAAAAAAAAAAAGAGTATGCAAAATAATATACATACATTATACGTTATAAGTGTTGATACATTTTTTTTTTATATCACTCAAATTCTTAACAGCAATTAATTACTTAATGATTAGGCATTAACAGGCCTAGGATGTACAGTGAGGAACAATAGAAAAATGTCACTTGTGTTGATGTTTTGATGCTTTTAAAAAGTCCACATTTACTTTTTGAGTCCATTTTTTTAAAAGCACAAAATAGGCGCACTGAATTGTTGTTAATTTTAACCAACTAATGTTGTCATTGACCTATGCTGTTTGCTGGCACGTATCTGTGCTGCTTGGGTTGTAAATGTTTTACTATAATAATGCAACCAACACAAATCAAGGTAAAAAACATTTTGGGAACAGAAAATTAAAAGAAAAAGTGTACAATATCCTGTTTACACAAATGTGTACACCCCATAACTAATACATTGGCCCATAAATAGTGCTAGGGCTGCATGATTGACCGATGGTGATTGTGGTTATTTTTAAACATATTGCAATAGTGATTGATCCTGCAATATTTAACTATTAAATGTACAATTTTGTTTTCAAACATATTTCTGTAGGCTAACACCAGATAATGCCACAATTCTCTCATGAAGAGAATATTTCCAATATTTATTTATCACCTTTATAATTTATCAGAATTATTTAAATAATAAACAAATACTTCAAATATTAACATAAAAACTTGACACAAATTCCTGTGTATGTTACCTGTAATAAACTGTATCCTTCTGAGATTCAATAATAAATGAATGTCAAAATAAATTGGTTTCATGATTCCCTCTATGTTGCCTGCAGCCTTAGTCCCAGCTAAACAAATGCAGCCCCATAGCATGATGCTACCCTGACATTTTTTATCATGGTTATGCTGTTCTTTGAGTGATGAGCCATCCTGTTTCCTACTAAACATATCTTTTAGAACTATCACTATGAAGTAACTCTTTTCCCTGGTCAGACTTTCAATTTCCCCTGATCAGACAAAATAAAATAGCACTTATTTGGCAATAATTTAGCTTGTCATGAAGAGTTGTGTGTGTGATCCCATCTGCCAAGAAACTGAATCTGGGAGAAGATGGTGGTTTCAAAGTGACAATGACCTCAAGCATAGAGCCAAAATAACTGAGGAAGACCTTGAATGACCTACAGTCCACTGACTTGAGTCCTAGTGAAAATGTGCAGAGGATTTTGAAAATCTGAGTCCATCAGGGGTCCCTTGGGGAACTGAAGCTGGGCTGAAGCTGAAGCTGTTCTTACAATAGAAGTTCCAGTGGTGTGATTACCAACAACAGCCTTGCAACAAAGTGCTCATGTCACTAATTTGTGATTTCTAAATGCATTTTTATATCAATTTTATTATTGATTTTTTAAACATTATTTTATTTTTTAAACAATTCTTGTGTGTACTGTACTATGCATCTGTTTTTGTTTAACTGTTCATATTTGTGCGTAAAGTCCAAAGATAATGTTTTGAAATTGTAAGTAAATATATTTATGGGAAGTATTGTATATTAAATAACAAAACCAAAAGTGTCTAAATGCATATTCAGTGTTAAAATGCCCTCACTGTAGGTCTACTATTTGTTAAGTTCAAAAAGACCTCCTAGTGAGGAAGCCCTCAAAATGAGCTCATACACAGGTGTTTTGATCTAACTGCTGAAGTGCTCATGTTACCTTACATCCTATAGATCCAAAATGGCTGTCGACTAACCTGGGCATCCTGACATGTATTGAGTGTTCAGGCATTCACAGGGAGATGGGAGTGCACATCTCTCGCATTCAGTCCATGGAACTGGATAAATTGGGATCCTCAGAACTCTTGGTGAGTCAAATATGTGAAATCTGGCCTTACTGTGCTTAGAACACTGTAGCTATTACAGCTAATCTTAATGTTCTGCTTTTAGCTGGCCAAGAATGTTGGAAACAGTAATTTTAATGAAATTATGGAAGGAAATCTTCCTTATCCCTCTCCAAAGCCTGCTCCATCTAGTGATATGTGAGTAATTCAAGGCTTTATCTTTATTCCAGGTTTTTCAATTATTATACGTATGTACCAACAACTTCTACAAATGTTGTTCTACAACATTCACAAAATCTGCATCAAGTGATTGCTGCTTTGTTTAATATTTTAGGACAGTTCGCAAGGAATTTATAAATGCCAAGTATGTGGATCATAAATTTGCAAGGAAGATTTGCACCTCTGCAGTGGAGAAGCTGAATGATCTGTCTGATGCAGTGAGATCACGTGACCTTCTGGCTCTTATCCAAGTGTTTGCTGAGGGGGTGGAACTTATGGAGCCAGTTCCTGATGGAGGACAGGTGAGTCTAAAGACTTGTGAAACTTATTAACTATAAGACTTATTTTTAGCTATCTTAGTTAAATCTGTTAATACCCACCTCCATGTGCCGTTATTTAAGAGTGTAGTGTTAAAGCTTTTGACACAAGTTCTATTTAAATAATTGCAAATCTGCTCAATGTATTTGTTTAATATGCTTTAAATTGTGCAACATGCTATGTCATAAATAAAATAAGATTAAACACTTAAACAATTAGCATTGTATGGTCTCATTTCTATTGATGTAAATGTTGACAATGCTGCAGTTATTGTTCTTGTTCTATCTGTACTGTGTGAAAGATTTTTATTTAAATCTCTGAACTGAATGTTTTGTAGGAGTGTGGAGAGACAGCGCTGCACTATGCCGTGAGGACCGCTGACCACACGTCACTGCACCTTGTCGATTTTTTGGTTCAAAACAGGTAAAGGAACACCAGCATGTAGTTGCCAACATATTTAAGGGGTAAAATTTTGTTTTTATTTAATAATTTAATAATTAGCTTGATTAATTAAATAATATGTAGGTCTTTTTTTATTTTGCATTTTAGAATTAAATATCCATTTCTTAACTCTGTCTTTTATTTATAAGTTTTAAAATTTATGCACATTTATAATCACCATGCAAATGTAAATTATAAGAATTTTAAACAGCATGGTGATACAGAATATTTTCTTCGTTTATTCTTTAAATCTGTCAGTGTAATTTCTGTATGTTGATTATCATTTTAGTTAACCTTTATATTTGTACACTGTAGGCTTAGGCACTTCTAGTACTGATCTACAGTACAGGTTGAGATTTATTTTTGCTTTAGATTATTCATACATGTACATACTTTGGCTGCTGCACATATCTTGCATTAGCTTTTGTGCAGTTGGTGCAGTACGAACATAAACAGTGGAGGCAAGATAGCACAGTTTCCTCCACAGGCCCAACAAACTACAGCTGTGTCTTTAGTTATTCATCCAACATATGTTTCCAGCATTAGATCAACATTTCAGCAGCATAGCTTAGTGAGCTTTTCAATACCACTTCCACAAATACTAAACCTCATAAAGCTAAATCATACTAATGTTGAGTTTATTGTTTTCTTGTTGTGCGTTATGACATTGCCAATGACAATGATGATTTTGAATAATTTGTGTGTGTGTTCAGTGGAAATCTGGACAAACAGACTGAGAGGGGAAACACAGCCCTGCACTACTGCTGCATCTATGAAAAACATGAATGCCTCAAATTACTCCTGAGAGGAAAACCTGCTACTGATATCAGTGAGACAGACAGACAGACACATATACACATACACAGACATGCACTTAGTAGTTATTTTGAAATTTAGGATGAAAGAAGAAAATAAATATAGTAGTCTTTTTTTCTGCCACACATTGTTTTTTTTTTTGTTTGTTTTTTTTAAGTCCACACATTGACAATCTTTTAATGGACATTTTGCAGTGACCTTCTATGGAAAGCTGTATTTTAGGCATTGGAGGGGTACAACATACAGTGCCAATAGAAACTTTTCAGACCCTTTCATGTTTTCCACATTTTGCTATGTTTCACACTCATCATAAAATTTATTCATTGTCATTTCCATAGACAATGATCCACAAATTTCATTATTCCACACAGAGTACTCCAAATGATAAAGTAAAACAGATTTGTAGTCTTTTTGTTATTTAAAATAAATGTAAAAATAAATAAAGACTGAACTATCCAATATTCAGCCCCTTTGTTATGACATTTGTAATTGAGCTCTGTTGTATCCTACTCCTATCAGTGGTCTTTGAGATGCTTCTACAACATTCCCCTGTGTCTAATTGAATTCATTGGTCATAATTAGATGGCATACACCTGTCTGTAAGGACTCACAGGTCAGAGTGAAAACAAAGCCACAACGTTGAGAGAATTATCTGTAGACCTGCAAGAGAAAATTGTGTCCAGATCTGAAGATTGTCTCCCCAATCTGAAGAAGAATATAAGAAAAATTCTGCAGCATTGAAAGTGCCGAAGAACACTGTAGCCTTCATTATTCTCAAATGGGAGTGATTTAAAAGGACCAACAGTCTTTCCAGATCTGGTCACCCAGCCAGACTGAGTAATTGAAAGGCCAGGGTCAGAGAGGTAACCAAGAATCCATAGGTCTCTATAAATAAGATTTAGAGTTCCCTGGTGGAGATGGGAGAGCCTTATAGAAGGACAATCGTCACTGCTGCACTCCTCCAGTTAGGCCTCTATGGAAAAGTGGCCAGACAGAAGCCATTCCTTACTAAAAGTCACATAATGGCCCACTGTGAGTTTGGCAAAAATTCCCTGACGGACTCTCGGGCCATGAGAAACCAAATCCGAAGTTTGAACTATTTGGAACCAGGAAATCCACACTGTGAATCACCTTATTAAAGTCATCCCAGCACCACCATTTTTGGGGATGATTTCTGCAACCTAATCAGAATAGAGGGGAAAATGGATGCGGAGCGATCCTACAGTAAGTGAAAACCTTTCACAGAGTGCTCAGGATGTCAGGCTGGGGTGACAGTTTGGTTTACATTTTAACAAAACAACAGAAAAAAAGCACAGCAGTGGCTTCAGAACAACTCTGTGAATGTCTTAGAGGGGCCCAGCTAGAATCTGGACCTGAGCCCAATTAGAGCATCTCTGGAGAGTGGCTGTGCACTGGTCATCCAGCCTGGTGGCGTGTGAACGATTCTAAAAAGAAGAATCCAAACGAAAAGTGTGCTGATCTTATAGCATAGTTCACAAGCAGACATGAGGCTGCCATTGCTGCCAAGTGTTTTTGGCAAATACTAATTGGTGGGTCTGAATACTTATGTAAATTGGGTGTTTCATTCTTTATTTTTTTTTATGAATTAACAAAATGCACACCGTTCCATTCAGGAGTATTGTAATGAGAAAAAAAAATTAAGCTGACTGAAAAATAACAAAATGTTGAAAACTTGAAATGGAAAAATGTCTGTGAACTAACTCACTGTCTGCCTCTGTTTCTTATAGCCAATCACAATGGAGAAACAGCACTGGATGTGGCCAGGAGGCTGAGGATTGACCAGTCTGCAGAGGCAGTAAGTGAATAGCGTTGTTATAATTGTTCTGAAACCAGTAACTTCCAAGAATTTGGCAAGAACATAATGAGATAATACCTGTCGGCTTTTGTTCCTTGCTAACATTGATGGACTAAATGTTTTATCTGAAGCTCCCTTTTTAACATGCAGTACAGAATTTCATGAAGACTATAGAAATAAAAATAAATTAAATATATTTAATTACTTGTCAGAACTGTGTAATCATAGTGGATAAAATTACTGACAATTTAAATAAAATAAAGTGCTATAATAAGAAGCTAATGATGAAAAATGTAGGGTATATTGTATTGAAAAATGTATTGGGTTTATTAAAAAAAAAAAGCAGAACTTTAAGAATAAAGCCTATTTATTCCACTAGATGGCAGCAGAGAATTAGAAAGAAAAATAAATGATGCCTTTTTTCTCCTTTAGTTGATTCAAGCTGCAGAGGGGAAGTTTAATCCAAAGGTTCATGTTGAGTATGAATGGAATCTTAGGATGGAGGAAATGGATGAGAGTGATGATGATCTTGATGACAGGGTGAGATATTTCACGCTCCATTTGTTCCAATAATTTTCTGTCATTTGAAAGTAGAAATTTCCAGTCTAAAACTGTTCACAATTATATGCACATTCTTTTGCTTCACCTCTTTTCTTCCTCAGCCAAGCCCGATTAAAAAGGACCGGAGACCACAGAGTTTCTGTCACTCATCCAGCCTGTCTCCTCATGATAAGCTCTCACTTCCATCTTTCCCTCTCCAGCGTGATAAATCACGCCTCTCCTACAGCATGTTCACCAATCAGATATATAGCGTTTCTACTGACTGTCCCTCATCTCCTGTCAGTGATGCACCACCTTTACCACCCAGGAATGCAGGAAAAGGTAAAACAGACTTCACTTAAATTATGTAAATAGCAAGCAAACAATTTGCTTGGATCTTTAGGCTGCCTACAGATGATGCCTTTCTGACTAAAACTCTCATTGTTAAGGATGCATTAATTACTAAAAAATTATAATGAATGAATTTATTAATTAATGAGAACTGCATGTAGAAAAATACTGTGTTAATAACAGTTGAAAAAAAAAAAAACTAATGAAAACCTTTGATCAACTTTGACTTAAAATGTTCCCACAAAGCAAAAACGTTTTTGAGGGTTCAGCTTATTAAAACCGTGTGTGTAAGTAAGTGTAAACTAAATGGAACAAAAGATTTACAGAGGTTTTTGAAGGTTTTACTTATATTGCTGTGTATGTTGATAAATCAAGGTTCAGGGTAACTTACTTTTGTAAGTCACTCTAGATAAGAGCGTTTGCCAAATGCCTAAGTCTAAATGTATTATCTCCAGAGGGGCAATTTGACAAATATACAAAAATGGCACCCATAAATATAATTTATTTACATTTAATGTATTTAGTGGTGGCAACAAAATTCTATTAGAAATTAAAGCTCAGAGGTTAAACTTAAAACATTTTATTTTTACTTGCGTCTATGACAATAAAAGTTATACATTGATCAGCCATAACGCCTGTACCCAAAACAGTTCTGACCTCTGAAAGTGTGCTGTGGTATATATTGCACCAAGGTGTTGCCGGCAGATTCTATAAGTTGCGAGTTGGGGCTTCCATGGATTAGACATTTTTGATGAGTTAGTAGATGCTTTATTAGCTTGAGGTCTGGGATATTTGGAAGCAAGTTCAACTGCTTAAACTCTTTATGTTCCTAAAGCTACTTCTCAGCAAGGTTTGCCGTAAACAGGGCACATCATCTTGCTGAAATAGGTAACTGCCATAGGGAATACCATTGTCATGAAGGGGTGTGGACTCCAACAATATTTGGGTAGGTATTACGTGTCACATAAAAGCCAGACTCCAAGATTTTTCAGCAGAACATTGTCCACTGATATTAAATCAGGTAAGCAACTCACTGGAAAATTCAGATTTTGATATTTGGAACTTTTCTCTAAAATATTTTCAATCTGCAGTTGTTTGAATCCACAGATAGTAACTTTTGGATACAGCTGGCTGACAGTATCCGGGATGGTTTTATCAGAGAGGGTGGGTTTTCAGCACTTCTTAGGCAAGAACAGATGGGTGATCTACAGTACCAAACCTTATGTCATATGTCGCCTGTACTGTAAAATCTCCCACAAATGGTATATTGCACATGTCCTGTGGCTTTCTCCATCATGGTCATGGGTATGTCTAAACCCATCAGGAACATTTAATTGTAGCCTGCATGACCAGTGTCTGAATGACAGAAAGATTTAGCAGGTTAATAAATCCAGCAATGTTGTGTATCCCTTGCCTGAAAAGCGCTGAAGCCACAAACTTTTTCACCATTTCTGTTTCAGTAGTTATTCTGCAGATTTGGGTTAGACAGACTACTCTTAGCTCATAAAGCTCATTGAAGAGCCTGGGTGCCCATGGCCCTGTCATCAGTTCACCAGTTGACCTTCCTTGGACCACTTTTGCTAGCTACTAACCACTGCATACCAAGAACACATTTCGAGGCTTGGTATTTTTTCTGTTTCCAACACAATTTAAATTGCTACATAATATGTTGCAACCCTTGATAGGTTCCACTATTTACTTATTTACTTCACATGTCAGTGGTTTTAATATGATTGCTGGAAATAAAAAAAAAAATCATTGGAAATTGTTTAAAAGCATGATGGCACATGTGGCACAGGAAAATGGGTGGGCCAATATTTTGAAAAAAGAAATATGTATTCATATGATCATGGATCCAAACACAAATATGCATTTTGGACCAGAAATCCATCATCAAAGAGGGTTCTCTCAATGACAACACACTTTACAGTAACTGCTGTAATGACCTTATCCATCGTTTTATTTCATGTTATACATACTGTATATTTCAGTGTACTTAGAAGTCAAGTATAGTGTAACCCTTAATTGATAATAAGGGTATTTATCAATTAAGGGTTACAAAAACAAATTCCTCACACTATCCCCAGTGCTGCAGAAGGACATACATTTACAGGCAGTTTTTGCAGCAAGTTCAATATACATGAAGTTCATATAAAGTGACCATTAAGTTCTAACCATGAACTTCATGAAACTGAATTATAAACAGAGCTTTCACTTTAATTCAAGGGTTTTCTCAACTATATTTTATTACCGTTTAGACAGTACAGCCATTTGTACATATTAAGTAATTGGACATTTGACAGATTTATGGGTGTGCTTTTTTAAAATGTTTTTTTTTGACAAATTAAGGAGATAAAATGTATCAGGTTTATCCATCCATTCATCTATCCAATCGTCCATCCATTTATTTTCTACCAATTATTTGGGTTCAGGTCAACAGTTTGAGTAGAGATCCCCAGACCTTCCTCTCCCAAGCAACCTCCACCAGCTCATGCATGGAGATACCCAGGTGCTCCCAGGTCAGATGGCCTCCCTAGTTGGCCGAAAGGAAGCATCCTTATCAGATGCCTGAACTGCCTCAGCTGGCTTCTTTCAATGTGGAGGAGCAAGTGTTGAATTTACATTTGGTATCTATCCATGGGAAAATGTAATATGTGGCCTAAAGAGGAGTGGATGCAAGTGAAGGAAACCATGATAAACCAGGGTTAAAAACAGACATATCAGAGAACTAGGAGTGGATAAGACCATTGAGGATGAATAATGTCCTGAAGAGTTAGGTGTAATGTCTACAGTCAAGAGATAGCTTCATTAAAGTAAATACTGAGGGCAGATTTAAAAATGCCTGCCCAGTTTTCGGAAAAAATTTCTCTGGATACAAGAAACAAAGATTTACCTGAGAAACATATGGAAGCACTCGCTATCCAAAGTTATAGGATTGGCATGTATGACTCAATGGAACTGGTTTGCTGCTATTTCTGAATGTCTTTGGTTGCTGATAGGAGTAGCAGGTTGAAAGTGCATAGATATCTACTTAAATCCTGTCAAATTCTGTAAAACTGATGTCATCATCTTAATACTGTATTTCAAATCCACTGTGGTGGTATACAGAGACAAAATGCTGAAAATCATCACTATCCAAATACTTATGGACCTACCTGTAGATGCCATTCTTATTTGAATGATTTAATTTAGTTATTATTAATGAAGTTACTATAATTAAGCTATAATATGAAGGGAATGGGTTCATAATTGTTTTGGGTGTACTGTAAATAAAACTTTGTGGAAATTCACGTGCACTCAGGAGTATATGGGGGGGATGGTCACTAATACTAAGTTGCTTGTATTAACATTTTGTTGAATGATTTATTAGTAAATTAATTCCTCTCCAGCTTGATAAATAAGGCCCATAGTATGAGAAGTAAAACAAAACAAAAACTCTACCACAGTGACTCCAGTTGTATACTGTAAAAAATAACGATTGCGGCGTCTATAGCAGATCCTCTGTTGTACACAGTTACAGGCATTTGTGTTAATTATTTAACTCAAGGTTCATCATTTCAGAAAGTAAAGTGACAGAGAAGTCATCTAATCACACTAGTCTCCTCCTGTGGTAATGTGAAGCACTACTAGGAAACAAAGATAACCACTTCACTTTAGCCATGTTCACATTACTATAATGTGATATAAATCTGATTTGTAAGGCTGTCTTAATGCGCAAATCTGAGTTTTTTTTTTTTCATATTGGATCTGAGTAACTTTGTGTTCCTAGATCGGATATACACCCATCAGTCGTAACATTAACATTGATTATCAATTATATATCAGTAAACTGGTGACAGGACCCTGGGCATCCAAGGCTCATTTATGTCTGTGGGGAGGAAAAGATAGCTTGCAGAATTTACAGAAAAGCTAATCTAGCACAACTTGTTAAGAAGTCGATGCTGGTTATGATAGAACAATTAGCTAGCTGTGTATGGGGCTTAGCAGGCAAAGAATTCAATGTTTGTGAGCATATTATGTTAAAATCTGTTGTTTGAAATAAATGAATGGTCACACAATATTCCAGAGTTTAATGCCTTCATGTAATGAAATGGTTCTGTTGATGTTCCCATAGCTGCCTGTTGTCCAGAGGTAGTCTGTAATAAAGAACTCTATTAGGATGTGGTCACAGGAAGCAGAGAAAGCTCTGCAGGTCTGTTGTGAGCGACAGACTATGAGGTATTGTGTGAGCCAGCTGGAGTAGACATTAACAGCATGACAGACAACATCACAGGCTGTATTCTGTACAGCCTGTTCCAGTCGTGAGTGAATGCTGTTTTCCCAAAAATAAGCCCTGGATTACCAAAGATCTGAAGAGACTGGTAAACAAGAAGAAATCAAGGCCTTCAGGGGAAAAAAAAAGAATAGATAGGGAGAGTACAGAAGGTTGAAGATACATCTCATCACATCTTCACATCACTCAACACGTCTACTTCCATCTCCCTCCCACTCTTGCAACACACCCCCTTTCACACTCTCAACTCCATCACTCCTCCCTCACTTCAAGATACCCATGACCCTCTACCTTTCCCCATCTCCTACAGTATATTTCAAGATTGCTTTTGATTATTTTTTTACTGTATACAGTATACTATATACTGTTATTTTACTCTTGCTGCTGAAATGTGATTATCCCTCTGGAATTATATACTGTAAACAATATCCATCCATTCATCCATCCATCCATCCATCCAAAAAAACACAAACCCAGTTCTCACTTTCATGACTTTTGCTACAGATGTCTAAAAATTCACGAAACATGTGTCTTGGATAGTTGAACAGTAAGATTGTGTCTAGCCCTTCCAGTGGGGGAGGGGGGGAAGGTTGTATATGACAGACAAGAGAACTACAGTATACAACGTGGAGCATCTCTGCAAATTCACAGTGGTCAAAATGCATATTATCTGCAAAGGTTTATCATCTGAAGGCTGCTTTAATGATCAGATATTTGATATCAAGTTAAATCCATTTTACATTTGTTTTCCACTACAGGTCTTTGCAGGAAGTATGAAAGCTTCTGTGTTTAGTAGCTTCATATGTAACATCACAGAGATGCTTGACTTTAGGTTTAGTAATTTCCATAATACCATATTGTGTCTATACATGTATAAATACAGAAAAGCCAAGTTTTTCCTCTCAAGAAAATAGTAGCTATATATACGAGAAACAAGCACAGAGTGAGGGGAAAAAGAGGGCTGGAAGTGGGAGGAGATGAGAGACAGTGAGAGTGGAGAAAAGACAAGAAAATGGAGAGATTCAGTCAGAAAGAACGTTGCTTATTATACACATTTGTTTTTGATTGAAGTGAAAATATATATAGTTAATCCAGGGAGGAGAAAAGCCCTTTTTTTCTTTTCAAAAAAAGCAATGTCATGTTAAATGTTAAAGACTTAAAAATGCAGTATATAACAGAGTGTTGAAAAATCTGGTGCAGATATGTTTTGCTATCACGTATTGTGGAGCACAACATTGTTTTTTTATATCTCAAATCCCTCTTTTTCTTTGTTTCTTTTCTTTTTCTTTTTTTTCTTTGATATTATATTCATGCTTTTATCAATAACTGCTATGAAAATTCCATCTCTCTTTCTCTTTTGCAGCTCCTTCTCTGGCATTCCTTGGTTCTCATTCACACTATGCTACCGTGACTAGCTCTCGGCCTTACATAAGTGACTATGCTCTTGCTCTTTTTTTTTATCCTGATATAACCTGATTCTGAATATCTAGTGACATAAGTTTGAGTTTAACCCACTAACACTGCACTGTGATTGAACACAAAGCAGCTGTAGTTTACATTTACAGTGACGAGAAATAAGTATTCAGTAATTTGTTCTCATGTACTATTCGCTTAGTGCATATATTCATTTCAAATTTACATAATGTAATATCTTTAACTTTGTACTTATGAACAAACTATGTATTCATAAACATAAATAAAATGTTTAAATCAATGGGGATAGGGGAAAAGTGTTCAGGGTCAGCAAATGAACAACATTAAAAACTTTGCTGCAGTTTTGTTGTTACAGCTTTGAGACATCTCTAGAAGGACGTTAATTGATTTTTTTTTTTTTTTTTTTTTTTTTTTTGCAGTATTGTGGTTAAATTTTGGCCCATACCTTTTGTTAAACCATTTTCATTTCAATAAGGTTACAAGGGTCCCTCTGATAAACTTGCAAAAACCTTCATACTGTAGCTTTTTAATTGAATTCAGGGCATTGGCTGAGCGATACAAGGCCTTCCTCAGTTATTTTGGCTGAATGATTGGAATTGTCTTGTTTAAATGTCCATGTTATTCCAAGATTCAATTTCTTGGTCGATAAGATTGTCTTCTAATGGAGATGATTGTGGAGCAGTTTGTTGCTTATTGTTCTCTGTGTAACTGTGATTCATCAGGTGCTGAGCCATCTCAAACTGCTGAGATGGCTTCTTGAAAAGCTTCTTTCCTAAGAGTTTTTGGCAAACTCTAATTTTGTCTTGCTTTTAGTGGCTTATTAATTGTTTACCTATCTTGTAGTAAACCTTTTATATATATATAAGTGAAATCTTATATTGATTTTTGACGTATCATAAGCTGTTCATCAGGAACTTTATGATCTGTGTTTCTATTCATTGGTTTTATATGTTTATAAATACATGTACATATTTATTTTGTTCATATTTACAAGTACAAAGTCAAAAAAACAACATGCAAAAAGTTTCCAACTACTTATATCTCCTCACTCCATTTTCATTGTTTGATACTGACATGCTGACAGAATGACCTGAAATTACCCGTTTTGTATAGTTGAACTGCATGGTCAGTGGCTGCACGAATGTTTTATCACAGCTTTGCCTGAGCTGTTCCTGATCTTTTCTTGATGATCTTAGACTGAGCTTTTGATTGGCTGCTAAACAACAGAAATTATCCTACTGTTTTTTGTAATTGTCTAACATACTGTAACTTGATAAATATTGTTTTTAGTTTTAGAAAAAAAAAAATCTTTCTGTCTAAATGGTCCGTGCTATTTTTGTTTTGTAGTGAAGTTTTGTCCAGTGTTTTCTTCCTTCATCTAAAAACGTGTTTGTAAGCACCACCTTTTATTTTATTTATTTGTTTATTTTATCTACACTGCCTCTCCAAAAAGACACGTTCTGATGTTTTATTGTAACACCTTTAGAATTAAAGTAATGGGATTGTTTCAACAACCATATGCAATGTCTTAACACTGATTTCCATTCAGTGTGGCATTCATTTTTGGAAGAGATCTTGTTAATGACTGGAGAGACTAACCACTCCATAAAGTTGTGGAGAAGAATTTCAATAGAGTTAAGGTCATGATCCCAGAACCACTCTTTCACAAGTTGAGCCTGATGGATCTTTGTATTGTTGTCCTGGAATATGATTTTGACCTTTCTGAAACACGGTAATATCTTTTCCATAAACGTGGGATATGGATTCTTACATGGTTGTTTAAGAATTGAGAAATTAATCACCGCACCAGTAAGGGTTAAAATAACTTTTCCGGCTGAACAATATTAAGCACTGTAGTAAATTTCCTCTCACAGGCTCTGGTTTTTGCTTATTTAAATCGGTGACTGTATTTTGGCCATGCAGTGTAGAATCAGCACTTATTTTATTTTGGGTCATATTTACAGTAGAAAAAACAGTAGATAATGTCAAGTGCTTAATTTAATTAAATTTATTTCAATAGCACATTTATACACATGATTTAAAAGTGCACATTTTTACAAAATGCCTTTACAGATATACATTTAAGAAATATGAAGTGTAAATATTACATTAATCCCTCATTAGAAAAAAAAATTCCTGCGGTGACAAGAGAGTGAATGTTTGAGAGGATCCGACCTCAAAACCTTCCATACCTGAGTGACACTAAAAAGTGCATTTTGAGTTATTCTCTTCTTTAGCTATTTACTGTCAAGTTAAGTAATGCTTGAATGGGTAAAGCAATGTTCTAAAGAAAGATCCTTTCAAAACACTCGGTTCTGTCTGACTTTGTCATACAGTTGTTATGCATAGAGTATCATATTTGCACTATGCATTTTAAACCCAGAAGGGGGTGAATTCCCTTTTAATGCAGTTTTATTTTAAAGTTTCATAATTCCAGGTATATGTAACTGATAAATAATCACCTCCTTGTTGAAAAATTCAGCAAATCAGCAATTATGCTTTGTTAAATAATACTTTGATCTTTCTATTACTACCCATATATTATGTCTGTCTCTCAAGTCTCTGTAAAGTAACTGTTACTACAGGAACAATAAGGTCTTTTGATTTGCATGACATTTGGAATCATGGTCATAATTGCTGACAGAAAATTATTCAGCATCTTCTGAACAATGAGATTTAAGAATTCAAGAGTGCTGTGTTGATGAAATGTGACTGCTCCCTATTCACATAAATTATCTGTCAAATGCTAAATCTTAACACACAATTAATCTGAAAAAAAAAAAAAAAAAATCTATATGCCAGAAAAGAATGGAGTTTTAATACACCAGAATCAATAAAAACTAATATTAGGCCAACATTATTCCATAATGCTATTTTCGCATGCCAAATAATTTTAAATTAAATGCAACATAAATGTTAATTAAAATACAATAAATTGTGCAGCTGTAGCTGAGCATGACCATGACTTCTCTATTTCCTTTGACAATTCATCTACATCATGTATACTCATTCTCCTCTTTTAATTTATCAGAATAATGAAATATATCAGTAATTTCTGTTGCCATTATCTCATTGCATGACATTGTGATTTTGTTTTTTGTGTTCTTGTGTGTTTCTTTACCCTCATTCCAGCCCTGCCACCTTCATCCCCGCCACTCTCCCCTGGCTCCCAGACCCCTTCCAACAACAGCTCTGCACTATCCAAGAGAAGACCCCTACCCCTTCCCCCTGGTCACAAACGCACACTGTCAGACCCCCCAACCCTACTCTTACACTCATCAGTGTGTAAAGGTGCGCGCTTGTGGGTCTATGCTCACCACTCAAACTAAAACCACGGGCTCCATTTCTCTTGCCTGGCTTATAATATCATGCGCTGTAGATGATCCAAGGTGACTGTGTAAGGTGTTTTTGTAGCACCTAACATTACCATTTAAATTCCCCAGCGTAATAGCCCCTAACCTTTCTTATTTCTTATATAACTTTATTAACCTGCCAAGAAAACTTCATTTACCTTTTCACAAACATTATTTGAGTAAGTAATGTACATCCAATGTATCATCAAAACAATAATTAAAACTTAATTTGAACACTTTCAAACTGAGAAAGAATACAAAATATTTGTTAGATTTCATTTTCATTCGATTTATGAAAATACAAATATGTAGTTTTACAAACTGACATAATGCAGCATTCTTAGCTAACAATTGGAAGCATAAATTTATGCGCATATTTATTCCATATGAGTCGGGTTTTAATTCAAATAATTCACGAGTTAATAATTGACCATGTTGATTTAACTTGGATGAACCAGATATGAGAAATGGCACCCTGGTAAATTTAATACATATTGTTCTTCATGACTTTGTTCATGTCCGATTGTTTGATTGTGGTGTTGGTGACTTCACTGTCTCATCTCTTTGTTTCAAACATTATAGTATCAGTATTAAGTACAGATTTGGCACTTTTATTTTTGTATGATATTTGAGTACTATGTCAGCATTAAAGACATAGAAGCTATCAAAAAAAGAAGATTTACATACTCTTTCTTCAAACGACTAACAACCTTTTCAAAGCACAAAGCTGCTAATGGAAGGCTCAGACTAACAATCCTATTTTTTTACATGATCCCCCTGTTCATCTTACTTTCAATACTTTGCATGATGTGGAGGATTTTCTGTAACTACAAAGGCCAGGCGTGGTCATAGACTACAAGTTAAACAAAACAAAATGCAAAAAAAAAACATTTTAAATGATTTAATAGAAGATACAGTGGATATGAAAAGTATTCATGTTGGGTTTTTCCATCTTTTAATGTACTGTTCCCTCTAAAAATGTTGTAATGATGAAGCTTTTTTTTTGTTTGCTATAGACTGTCTACATTTTGGTTTGCCCTCAGAAAATGAATACGAGACAGTGTATTAGAATTTCAGCTTTCTGAAATTTCTGCTACTGTAGCAGCCTGATGAAACCACCACTCTTTACCGTGTGTGTGGTGTTCTTAATGGTGTTTCTGCGCTCGGCCCTCCTACCCTAAATACTGATCATGTAAAGAATACCAGATGATGATGTCACCTGCAGGGAGTGTCACCTTTTATTAGTGTAACCAGATATTGTATTAATGATGCTGTTCGTGTGTGGGAAGCCTCCCTAAGTTTTTTGTCTTGTCCTTTTGTCAGTTTTGGAGGGAAGTAATATTACTGTGGTGGACTATTTTTTTCCACTTGCTGATGATGGCTTTCGTGGAATGCCATGCAATCTGATGTTTTTGGAACTTTTCGTCTGATAAAAACTTTTTGCCAGTGAGATCCTGTCCATGCTTATCTTTTTTTCTTTTTCATCCTACAATATTTCTTGAGTGTTGTTGGTTGCTAAAATACGTTAATGGTGGAAAAATTGCATTATTTTGTTTTTATATCCCAACATCCTGCTAATTTTATATCCACTGTATATAGGTTATATAGAACATTAGAGGTTACCATGTCTCTTGGACCAATGAGCATTGCCTGCAACTGAATTATACTTCTGCATTTGCTTGTCTCTGAGCATGTTGGGGTCCTCATGCAGTGACACTTGAACAAGATGAACTCTTCATACAAAATGGAAGAACCACATGAAAATTTACAAAAAAGTACATTTTATTTAAAATAGAGGGTAAATAAAAGAGTATTCTTTTTAAATTTTTTTTTATTGTTTTAAACTTTTTATTGGGTGATTCTCAAAGATTACGTGTAATGACATCTGCAGCCAGTAATAAAGCCTTTGCACTTTGTATTCATGTATCTCGTGCCTAAAGTGAGCTGTAACCTGCACAAGAAATCAGTTTGATCTGAGCCACAGCGTATCCCTCCCCCCGTTTTACTGTGTGCAAAAAATGCCAATTTGAACTTACAATGATTTTAATACATTTGGATCAGAAACATTGGTTGTTGGTGGCTTAGCGGTACACTTCTTAACGCGGAAGGCTCATGTTTGATTTCCAACCATGGCCCCAAAGCTATCGTAAAGCTACAGTAAGGTTTCAGTTCATGTTTAGTTCTGGTCCCAAACATACGAGCACACAATGCAGATGCAAATCCAAATATTTTCCTATTTAAATATTGTTAAAATTACCATCCACCATAGTTATTCGTATAATTTGGATTGTCAGAAAAAAATAAGTAATTCTAGAACTAATGGATGCTGAGATGTCTGGGCAAAAAGCAGCACACTGACTTTTCCAGTTAGGCCAGTGGAATATTTACATAGTGTGTGAGTCTGTCATGCAGCGGGAGACATGTAAGAAAACTCGGCCAAACTATCCCCTCACACACACATATACACACACTCACAGATAGGTGAATGGCCCTATCTCAGAAACCGTATTGCCTACAAATAAGCTGTTTTCACCAGGAAAACTTCACAGTTTGTCCAGGAATTGTCTCTAGTTTTAATCTGTAGTTAAAAATGCAACATCCTGCTGCAGGTGTCTTCACCTTTTAATCTCAAGTTCTATCACCTTTTTAACTTTACTTTAATCCCTACAACTGCCACAAAATAATTAGTTTTCTGTAAATAAACCCATTTTACAATATGTGATCATAAAAAATAAAATCATGACCTTTTGAGTGCACCTTTTTTGCAAGTTATATTTCAATATATTGCTTTCACCTACAACAATGTAAGCTATTTGTGAAAATGGAATGGCTTACACTTATATTTTATGTATAATACAATATATTTTAAACAGTCTAAATCTGAAGCCAGAAAAAGCATAATGTTTTTGGGTATGATGCTGAACAGACCTCACCGCCAACCGGTCAGCACATGTATACACTGGTAGGAAAGCAAGCTAGAGTGTCACTGCATGTGCCTTGTGAAACATTTTGAATGTCCAAATATGCATCAATGCAGAAGTATAAACCAGACTTTATCTTTATTAATAATAATTTGTTGTGCCTTTGAAATGAGTAAAAATGTATGTAGGTATGTACAGTATGTATGAATTATGTTGACATGTTCTTTGCTTTTAGGAAGCGACTCTACACCTCCTCCAATCAATAAAATGTCACCCATAACAAATCGATTTGAAGGCATACTACAACAACAGAGGTAAATAGACTATACAAGGGCCTCAATCAGACTGTTAAGTTCTGTATTTAATTTGGCTTGGGAAAGTAGAGTCACCCTGAAAGAAGTCTAAAGTCATTAAAATTTTTTCTCCAGTTTATTTAGCATTAAAATCATTGACTGCATCCTCCAGCAGTCTATCTACAGAAACAGAAAACTTAATTGAATTGAGTTTCATTTTGAGTTTTATGCTTTTAACTCCTAGGATATGTAATTCCTATGACACATTCAGGCAGCTGAACTGGTCAAGCCTTTGTGGTGCAGGTGGAGCATGAACACAGTTAATTTGCATTGGAAAGGTCACACAAGCCAGTAAAGATGTATTTGTGCTTTGTTATTTTGGTCAAATGTAGTTAAGTAACTTTCTGTCACCAGCGATTGTTTAGACATGCAAAGCAGCTATGGCCATGTGGACAGGTAGAAACTTGTTTTTGTCCTTATCACATCATGCGTTCATTTTATTTCACATGTACTTTTAACCGTGACAGAAAAACTGTACTGTATCGTTGTAATTATAAATAACTTGCTTTGATCAAAGATATTTCTTTGGTTTTGATATTAATTCTGACTCTTAGGCACCATATATTATAAGATTTTACAGTTATTTCATATTTATAAAGTGGCTCAGTGTATTAATGTCATGTGTTGAATAGAACACACAATAAGCCATTCATTTGGTTGTAATTAATTTTGTACCAGTCACTCAATTGGGTTGTTTTGACTTCCTCAGCACAGCATCAAGTACCACTAAAGCTACACTTGGCCCAAAGGTTCTTCCCACACTACCTCAGAAGTGTAAGTTACTTTATTTCTGACTTGAAAAATTTTAAGGCAGGGAACAGGGCACCTTGCAGGTAGCTATTATATTTGGTGAAAACTGATACATTCTGCTTGTGTCCTTAGTTGTCCTGCGTAAGACTGAAACAATTCACCACCCATCAGTGGACAAACCCAGCCAGTCTCCAGAGCCAGGGTTGTTTCAAAAGTCTCCTCCAGGGTTCGACACTCCACAGAAATTCTCTTTACCTGATAAACCTCAGCCAGGGGACCTCCATCCTAAACCCCATATCTCAGAATTACCCCCTAAACCTGGAGAACTACCCCCAAAGCCGCAGCTTTTTGACCTGCCCCCCAAACCTCAGCCAGGAGACTTGCCACCCAAACCTCAACTCAAAGACCTCCCACCCAAACCACTACTTCCAGATTTTTCAAATCCCAAATATGGAATACCTGAACCTGTGCATAAGTCCCCTCCTGTAGACGTGGCTCACAAACCTGAGCACTTTGACATGCCAGTGACTAATCAACAAGATGAAACCTTACCTCCGCTCACTCACTCTACTGAAGACACCAATGGAAGCCTGGCGTCTGGCCCAGAAACTCCAATACCACTTCCGAGGAAATTCAGCACAGTGAGTTACTGAAGATTTTAAAAGTCTTGTAGCAACAAGTCATGGTGTCTATTATTATATGCCTTAGCTTTAAGGAACTAAAACAATTTCAGAAGTGTAAGTTAAAATGTCTAGGTGAAAGTCTAAATTTATTTAAGACCGGTGGAGGGCATACTAAAAAGAAAACAAACAGGCAGCTCATGATATAGATCATAACCGTATAAGAAGTATGCATAATAATATTTTTCTTAATTTGAATGCAGGGTAAGATTAAACTGCGGCGAGTGAAGACCATCTATGACTGTCAGGCAGATAATGATGATGAGCTAACGTTTGCAGAAGGTGAAGTCATTGTGGTAACAGGGGAGGAGGATCAAGAGTGGTGGGTGAGTAAAACTTAAATGATAAATATTTTTGGTCTTAAAATTTTTTTTGCAGATTTATAGTTGGGCGGCAAAAGCAATCTAAAAAAATATCACCGGTCATTCTTTCTATCCATCTAATATTCTATTAGTTGATAAAAGGAGGGTCTAGGGAATTTGGATGAAAAGTAATGTAGTGCGATTACTTTTTCCAGGAAGTACAAAGTGAAGTAATTTCTGTTACATTTTGAAAGACACAATTAGTAGTTTTTAATGGATTACTTTTTTACTAACTACTTCAACAGTATGAGCTACACACACACAAATATAAAATTAATTTCTGAAATCCAGTCACTTTATATTAATGGCAAACTAAGTTAAGACAAATAAGAGTCCTGCTGTATGAAAAGGAGGGTGTGCACAGGTGGTGTAAAAGTTGGCTCCTTTTTTAAAATTAATTAATTAATTTATTTATTATTTTGTGCAACACTTTATTATAGGATGCTTCTGTCTATTTGCTTCTTATGGAGGTGCAAGGGATTCCTGTGTTTATACGGTGCTGTATAAACCCTTTCAAGTTTTCCACATTTTATTTTTCACACTTAAGGAACATTTTTTTAAGGAAAAATATGAATGGAGAACAACTGCTTTTACTTAAACAATGTAACTGCCACTGCTTTCTCAGCAGAATCATTCAATGCCGCGCACCCACACAGCCGGGCCAAAGAAGAGACACTATTATATTTTGTTGGAACGCCTTTTGCTTTAATTACAGACAGGACATTTTTTGAAAAGCTTATGCAGTGTCACAACATTTATTTCTGTCCAGAGTTGCATTTATTTAGATAGATCTTGTATTGATGATGGGAAAGTCTAATCACCGCATAAAGCCTTCTCCATTACCTCCCAAGGATTCTCAATTCTTAAGATGGCCAACCCATGTGTGAAAATTTTAATTTTCATTGTAACATTACTTCATCCACCTCTTTTCTTATCCCAATAAACCCATCACTCTAAAACAGAGTAAATCTGGATTCATCAGACTACATGGCCTTTTTCTAATACTCCATACTCCATTCTTTATGCTCTCACATTAAAGCCTTTCTTTCAAATAGCCTCGCTGATGAGTGGTTTTCATAAGGCTACCCAGCTTTTCAGTCCCAATCCCTTGAGTTCTTTCTGCATTATAAATGTGGAAATGATATTACTTTCCCTGATAAACATAGCCATGAGTTATACGGTTGTTTTTCATTATTTGATTTCACTAAGCCCTTAAATGATCTTCCATCATGCTCGTTCAGAATGTTAACCCAATTTTAGTAGTTTCAGCAATCTCCTTATTTGTTTTCTTTCTTTATGCAGGCCAAATAATTTGACTCTTCTGAAACAGCATAACATCTTTTTCATGACAACAGGATATGTCTTCTGACATGGTTGTTTAGGAAATAAGAAATGACTCACTGCATCAGTTAGGGTTGAAAAACTTTTTGCCAGCTTAACCATATTAATCACTGCTGTAGTTATCTCTTCAGTAGTCACTCTGCTGAAAACTTTTGGGGAAAAATTTAAACTCCATCTTCACCCGAGGCTTTCTCACATGACACCAGTTCACTAATGCTTTTGGGGTTCAGTGGCCAAATCCCCAAATACAAGATACTATACACAATCTGTTTGACTTTAAAGAACCAGCTCCTGTTGGTCTGTTAAGAATTCAACATTCATCAACTGTACTGTGGCACATCGAAGTGGTTTTCATAGCAGTGTGTCCTTAAATAGGATAATTTAAATTACTGATATTTTGTCTTCTTTCTTTCCTTAGATTGGACATATAGAAGGACAGCCAGAAAGAAAAGGAGTTTTCCCAATGTCCTTTGTCCATATCCTGTCTGACTGACAGCAAATACTGAGCTGAGGTCCACAACCCTTCCCACCTTGCTCATCTCCTATAAAGAGAAACTTGTAAATAGCTGTTGGAACCTCCATGGGTGTTTAAAATATGTGCCACAAAAAGATGCAGAAACCTCTTATTAACTTACTCCCCAACATAGAGGTGCAGTGTGAATGATGAGTATTTGGCATCACCAGTGTTTCCATTCCTGTTCAGCACAGCTGAAACTGCACCCAGCACTTAGTCACATCCTTTACTTCAGCTATTTTTTAGTGCTTTTGTATATAACTGTACATACTGATATTGGCTGCACAGGAATTAGTATTGTGTGTAAATATGCAAACCTGTTTGTGTGCCAAGAAAGTAAAACATACATGATCATCTTCTGCCTGTTGGTTGTCTATACCAGGACCTGTGCTGTACAGATTGTGATGTGTAAAGTTTTAATGCAGACTGATCATTGTATTGTAACTAAAATAGCACACTTGGTTATGGGCTGTAGCTACAATGACGGTGTTCAGGCTTGCTTATTTTAAATTTTTCACCTCCAACATACCACTATAGCACATCCAGTAAGAGAATTATGGCTTGTAATTTTTACTTATGCCCTTTTGATTTTATTGTGACATAAACCTGTAAGCTGCATATACTGTACCTATTGTTTTCAAATTGTGTCCTCAGTATTAGAAGCCACACCTGGTGAGCTGGAGCTCACCATTCTGCTCTAAAGGATATTTGCAATGATGTTTTAATGTTCACTTTTATTGTATCATTGGTTTTTGCTCAGTAAATCTCTCCCCCCCCCAATCAATGCACATTGAAGGTATTATACTTGAAGCATTCTGTGCACAAGAATTTGATGTACTGAAGAGTGTAAGGAGTTAACATTGCAACAGCCATCTAATGAAGCACCACCTTCACCCTGAGCAACTTGCCATGCCATACACTGTTATAGCAAGATGTTAGTAGGATACTCAGGTTATTGTAAATTGAATAAAATGGCTCTAGCTCTAAAGGAAAACTTCTTGCCACTCAGCAAGCTTTATTAAAGTGAGAAAATGTAATGTTTTAAAAGACTAAATAAAATGGCATTTCAAATGAAAGGCTTAAAGCATGCTGTTCTCTTCCATTACCACAAGAGTTGCCACATATGGTACTGAAGACCATTTACTCCATCTTTGATCAGGGTGCTTTTTAATGGCACAGCATTATTCTTCTTTGCATGGATTTTTTCTTTAAAACAACCACCTTGCCATTCCCATGAATTCCCCAGGAATGCTTTTAAACTAATGTCAGCTTCAGAAAACATTTTAAAAAGGTCACATGTGGAAGTTCACCCTGCAGCCTTATTGATTAAAAAGGTAGGCAGATAGACAAAAGCAAACCAGAAATGCACAATTTATTTTGCAGTCTAGCAACAATTCCTCAGTAGTGGCTCCAGTTACATTATTTATGGCACAAAGCTTCCTTGGCCATCTTAACTAAAAGCAGGAGCTTCCTTTACGGTTCAACATAATTTGTGCAAAAAACAAGGAAAAGCAAACTCAATTTCAACCTATGGTTTTTACATACCAGACCGCTGGTAAACAAAGGTGTAAAAAAAAATCTAAATGATCAACTCATTTTGATACTTGAACTTTTTGTGCAGTCCTTCTTGCTTGGTCCACCTTTTCCACAGACTTAATCACCCCAACAGCAACAGTCTGCTTCAGGTCTCTTGCAGCAAATCGCCCTGAAAGGAACAAAGCAGGAATTCTACAAAACAGTAATGACTCTATCCCAAGATAACAAAATCCACTCATGACAAATCATGTGTGCTTCAACCAGATGTTCAAGCCACAACTAAAGACTGACTGCACAATAACCAGACTTTACCTAAAGGTGGATAGCTGAAGAAGCTCTCAACACAGAGTGGTTTGATGGGAACAAGTTTAACAGTGGCAGCATCTCCAGAGACCAAGAAGGGAGGTAAGTCTTCCAGTTTCTTCCCTGTGCGACGATCAAGCTTCTCCTGCAGCTCTGCAAAGCTACAAGTGACATGGGTGGTATGGCAGTCCAACACTGGAGAGTAACCAGTCTTTATCTTGCCAGGATGATTAAGTATAATCACCTGTGGAAAGGGCATACATTAGGTACCATTCATTGACCACATTGTCTAAATAATTAGATGAAAATATTAGAACAAAAATGTAGAGCATGTGCTTAAGCCTGAATGTAAGGACATTATAATGGTTAGTCAATGTTTAAGGGCAGGTCTGATTCAGTTCAAGTGACTACAATTCCAGGTCAGAGTGGATTATCTGGATGTCTCCTGAGCATCTAAAAGTTACCTGGGCAATGAAACTGTTGACATCAGATGGCGGGTCTTGCTGGGCATTACCGGCTACATCTCCACGTCTCAAGTTCTTGACTGCCACATTCTTGATGTTGAAGCCCACATTGTGGCCAGGCAGGGCTGTCTGCAGCCCCTGATGATGCATCTGAATAGATTTAACCTCTGCAGTCAGCTTAGCTGGCGAGAAGGTCAGAACCATCCCAGGCTTCAGAATTCCGGTTTCAACTTTGCCCACAGGAACTGTTCCAACTCCTAGTGAAAAAAGAGCAAGGGTGAATAAATCAAACCTTAGGGTCACTATGGCCAAAATAAGCATTTTCAGTGCAATGAAAGTGATCAAACAACCTCCAATTTTATACACATCCTGAAGTGGTAGACGTAGTGGTTTGTTGGCAGTGCGCACTGGTGGATACAAGGAGTCCAGCACTTCCAACAGTGTCTTCCCACTTGAAAAGCCATCTTTTCTCTTCATTTTCCAACCTTTAAACCAAGACATCTAGTAGAAAAGGGTTCAATCCACGGTTATCCATAAGTATGTGCAACAAAGACCATGTTTGAGCAGCTTCATCAAGTAGAATAACTGGCTTACCTTCTGTGAAGGTGCAAGCATGTTGTCACCACCCCAACCAGACAGGGGAATAAAGGGTACAGCAGTAGGGTCATAACCAACCTTCTTGATAAAAACAGTTACATTTTTCACTACCTCCTCATAACGTTTCTGGCTAAAAGGTGGTTCAGTGAGGTCCATTTTGTTGACACAGACTACAAGCTGCTTGACTCCTAGCGTGTAGGCAAGCAAGACATGCTCCCTTGTCTGACCATTCCGGGATACACCTGCCTCAAACTCACCCTTTGCTGCAGACACAACCAGCAGAGCAGCATCAGCCTGCAAACAGTTAAAAGCACATCACTTAAATGTGCAAAGAATGTTTGCATTCTAAAACATTTTTGGGATTGGAAACTCATTACCTGTGAGGTTCCTGTAATCATGTTCTTAATGAAGTCACGGTGACCAGGTGCATCAATTATTGTGAACACATACTTCTGAGTATTGAACTTTAACAAGGAAATATCAATTGTAATGCCACGTTCTCTTTCGGCCTTAAGTTTATCCAGAACCCATGCATACTTGAAAGAACCCTTCCCCATCTAGGGGGATGAAAAAGAAATTAACAAGTTAAGTCATTTAGAGAAAAAGATTTTATATATATGACCGAGCATATAACCAACATAGACACCAACCTGGGCTGCAGCCTTCTCATACTTCTCCAGAGTTCTTGGGTCAACACCACCACATTTATAAACAAGATGGCCAGTAGTGGTTGATTTTCCACTGTCAACATGACCAATGATGACAAGGTTGATATGGATCTTCTCTTTGGCCATATTGGAGATGAATTCAGTTCTCACTGGAAATTAGGCTGTTTAGTTCTTGCAGGTTTAATGTTGCTTGAGGTACACCGAAGGTTTTAAACAGAGCAACCCTCATGATTTACTTAAATAGAGCACTATAATGCATCTCAGGTGTGCATGCATCTAGGTTGATTTGCAAGCCTGTTAGAAGAGACACACCCAACTATGATTGCTTGCTCTAATTACATCTTTTAGATCACATTTTAAAAAGCTGTTTAAAAAAAAACTACAGTATTATTTAACTTGTATTAATAGTTCACCAGACCATAGCCTTGCTATATTTGTGTGCACCCTTTCAAAATATTTGATCTAATCAAATAATTAAGAGCTTTTGTTGATTTGAATTGGGTGTTAGACCAGTTGGACCTAGTTGGCAACCTGTAAAATGGTGTATTAAACTTATGATGTTTTATTCATACATTCATTCAACTTCTATATGGCTTATCCTGACGTGGGGGGACTGGAGATTTGGGCAGAAGGCTGGGTATACCCTGGATATTGCAGTACAAACACTGTGGACAATTTAGGAACACCAATTAGCCTAATCTGCATTTATTTTGACTGTGGGAGCCTTGCACCTCCAGTGTCCGGGTTTGATTCCCACCTTGGGCTCCGTGTGCATGGAGATTGCATGTTCTCCCTGTGCTTGGTGGGTTTCCTCCAGCTACTCTGGTGTCCTCAAACAGTTCAAAGACATGCAGATTAGGCCAGTTGCCTGTAGTGTGTGAATGGGAATATATTCTACAGTGATAATCACGATTGGCCTCCACAGTCCCTTTTTCTGGATGGATAGATAAATTTTTATATGTGGGTTCTCAACCTTGGTCATGGAGCACCCCATTGCCTGCGCATATCAGCATCTCTGCTCATAACCGAAGTGATGCAGTTAATTAGTTAAAAGTCCCTTCTGGGTGGGCCGGTGAGGAGACACTAAAACGAGCTGGCAACTTGTGATCTAGCTTATACTACAGTATTTGAGCTACTTCAGTTTGTCATACTGAATGCTACATTCATGGTGGCTTAATGGTTAGCACTGTCGCCTTGCACCTCCAGGGTTTCGAAACCCGCCTCTGGGACTATAGAGTTTGCATGTTTTCCCCATGCTTGGTGGGATTCCTCTAGGTACTCCTGTCACATTCCAATGACATGCATATTAGGCTAATTGGTGTTCCCAAATTGCCCGTAGTGTGTTAGAGTGTGTACGTATGTGTGTGCCCTGTGATAGATTGGCACCCCGTCCAGGGTGTTCCCGGCCTGGGATACCTTGAATACCAGTGACCCTGTATACAGGAAAGCAGTATAGATGATGAGTGAGTGAGCGAGTGATTCAATTCAATTCAATTCTATTCAATTTTATTTGTATAGCGCCTTTAACACTTGACATTGTCGCAAAGCAGCTTTGCACAATCAAAGTTAAGTTTTGTTTGGGTTTGGGTTCGATCCCCGGCCAGGCTCGATTCCTGTCTCAGTGTACATGGAGTTTGCATGGAGTCTCCCCGTGCTTGGTGGGTTTCTTCCGGGTACTCCGGTTTCCTCCCTCAGTCCAAAGATATGCAGGTTAGGCTAATTGGTGTTCCCAAAATTGCCCGTAGTGTGTGAATGAGAGTGTGTGCCCTGTGATGGATTGGCACCCTGTCCAGGGTGTACCTGGGATAGGCTCCAGGTCCTCGCGACCCTGAATACAGGATAAAGCGGTATAGAAGATGAGTGAGTGAGTGTATGAGATGTGAATATGTATGAATCAAAATGATAAGACTGTCCCTGATGAGCAAGCCGAGGACGACGGCGACAGTGGCAAGGAAAAACCTCCCTGAGATGGTAATAGGAACAAACCTCGAGAGGAACCCATCCTCACTTGGGTGACAACGGATAGCGTTGGAGTGATCCAACATCCACGAAGCTGCTAGTACTGTATATCTAAAAGACCTGGCTCACTGACAAGCCTTCATCAAGTCCTAATGGGGTGTGTTAAATGCTTAGGAGCTGACTGTGATCCCGTGCGGCGCATGCGCAGTCTGAAAGCACGCTTGGCGAACACTGTCCTAAATAACGGGACGGATCAGGTGTGGCTGGTGTTCGCGCAGTTGCGCGTGTGAGCCACAGGGGGTAGTAAACCCTCATCTGTCGCAGCGCTACAGTATGAACGCTACTAGCAGGAAACATGAGGAGATATTCGGCACGAGACCTTATTTACTGTAAACACTTATAGTCAGCGCTGTGATAAGAGGGAGAGAGAGAGAGAGAGAGAAAGAGGGAGGTGTGTTTTATTGTCGTGCGTGTTTAACGCCGCGTCGCTTTTGAACCTGTTCGAGGACGAACAGCGCGGTGACGTTTCACCAACCCGGAAATAGCCGTTAGACAGCGCGAGAGAGAGAGAGCGAGCGAGAGAGAGAGAAGTAAATCAGTCTTCCCGGGAGTTACAGGCGTCGGAACAGGGGCTTCTAGAGGTTTCTACCGCATTTACACGATAAAGGTATGTTTAATTTCCATATGTGTTGTTTTCCTCTGGTTCGCTGTGCTGTGTGTGTGTGTGTGAGTTGATAAGGCGAGGCGGCTCCAGTGAATGAAGCGGCGTGTGAATGAGGTGCTGTAGCTCCTGCTGATTGAGAAGACATGGGGAACTTGTGAACAACCCCGCGGGGAACCTGTGGACTTTTTAAAGCTCGACTCTGGTGCACATCGACACTAGAAGTGCTTTCTACCTCTAAAAGCTCATATAACGTTATTTTGTACCTGAACAGTGTACATAACGGTAACTAGAGTAAACAGACTGTTAGTGTTAGGAGGTTTGAGTTTGAACTTGCTGTAGGATCAGACAATCCAGATCATCATGTCAGGGTAGGAAGTCAAACTGTAAGACATCATGCAATAGGGACTCCTGATTTTTTTTTTTTCATTTTTTTTTTTTTAAAGAATCAGTTATTGAGATCTAAACAATATAATAATAATAATAATAATAAAGATCTTTAGAACCCTTTTTTCTTTACATTCTGCTTTTCAAGAGAGCTAAATATGAACCTGGGAAATATAGTGAATCATAATATAACACTATGGTTGATTAAGATTGCTTCTATGATATAAGATTTGTTTTTCATTGAATGATCACTGTATGATTAAAAACACAATTCCCTTTAGATCAATCAGAAATTATATCCGGTTCTCATTTCGTGAATTATTATTATTATTATTATTATTATTTTTTACATTTCAGAAACTAAATAAACCGTTCGCTTTATTAGTTCGATCCTCACCGCCACGTTATTTGCTGAGCCGTCTTCCCCTTTTATGGTATGGTAAGGTAAGGCTTTGAAAGTGGAAGCTGAAAGCATACAGGAAGTCCTTGTGCTAGTGGTTATGAGATGTTATGTGTCAGCATGTGTGTGCAGCATAGCCAAATCGACTACTGCTCCCAGCATGGCCATTTGTTCTGTAAGGCATCCCATCTGTGCGAGTGGGAGGATGCTGAATGCTTGCGTTTCATTCCTGCTACATCAGGTGGCATCATAGAAACCCCGGGCATCACGCCATGGTACGAGGCTTCGTTGCACCATCATGCCATAGTGCAAGGCTACTGTGGGGTGGAAACGATCATGTCTGCTGTTTCTCCTTCTGTAGACTAGCATGTTTTGACAGGCTTTCAGCATGTAGGTTTTTGCCATCGCTGTTAATATTAATGATGACCATATTGAAATAGAAGCCACATGTTAGGACAGAACCACTGAAGTAACCATGAAATAGTGGATCTTTGGATCAATATGTAGAATTTCCAGTGCTTTTAGTGTTGAATATTCACTTACATTTTGCTTTTAAGAAGAGGCAGACTTACATTTTAACACAGCTGAGAGTCTAAGGATGTTGCTCAACATTTATGTTGATTGAACTCACAATATCCTGCTGATAAACCTGCAAAGAACCTTAAAAGATTACTTTCTTTTCTTTAAATTTTTTTTTTTTATTGTAGCCTGTGTGATTTCCACTGACAAGAATTTTAGCATTTCTTAATACTGACAAAAGCATGGAAACCCCTTAAAAGCAACTCACTTATCTTATTAGCTAAAGTAGGAGTACTGTACTTGAATAACACAGAATAAACATGCATACATATTTGTATCCATTCATTGCACGTTAAATTCAAGTTTGTGTAGGATTTTGGATAATTTGACTAGCTATCTAGATTCAATTTATCATCACCACCATGATCATGTAGTGCTTGCCAGACAAGTGTTTTAAAATGTCTAAGAAGTGGTATCTAGCATAATCAAACCCCACAGTCTTTTCATATACAGTAGCGTGTTGTGTTTGCACTAGTGCTGCACGATTAATAATATCGCAATCGCAATCGCGATGTCAGCCTATGCGATTACATTACAGCAAATG
>JAQMYL010000019.1:11837754-11849459 GCA_030014365.1 Clarias pachynema
CGTATCGCAATCGCAAATCGCAATTTTGACCTTAATAATCGCAATGTGACATTTTTCCCAAATCGTGCAGCCCTAGTTTGCACCCTTGGCAAAATGGCAAGACACCTTTGGATAACATGTTGGCTCTGAGCTGAGGGGTTCTATTGCAGCACATGTTAAAGATGTTATTTGATTCTGGAGACAACTTTATTTTTGGCAGCCTTTGATTCAACCCTGGTCACCAGTGTTGGTGCACTGCACGTGAACCCTGAGTTGCTCCTGACGACAGAAGTTCAAAGCAGGATTAGTAGAGCTCATTGTGGCTGTGATGTCAAAGTACTCTCATGAAGACTGCCCGGCCACAAAAAAGTCACACACTCTTATATATCGTTCGACTGCCTTTTGCTTTAGGCGAAAGGCATCATTTCAATAAGCCTATACAATGTCACTCTTTTTATTTCCTTCCAGTCGCAATAATTTTTCTCCAAAATCTTGTATTGATGATGGGAGAATTGGATTGCTGTGTAAAGCCTAGACCTGACCAACAGAAGCAACCCCAGATCATAACACTGCCTCAACAGTGGTAGTCAGTTGTAGAAACTAGAAATTATGGGTTCATCACTTAATCTGCCTCTCTTCTTACCCATTACTGTAAATCTGGACACATGCCCTTTTTCCAATGATCCACAGTCCATTCTTTATGCTCCCTTGCAAATTGAAACCTTTTTTTTTTTCTTCAAATAGCCTCACTAATATTTGTTATTCATAAAGCTACACAGCTGTTTAGTCCCAATCCCTTGACATCCCTTCTTACTTTCATTATTAAACATTCTGTGGCTATGAGTTCTACTGTTGCTTTTTTAGGATGTTTTTTTTGCATGCCACCTTTTTTCCTCAAAGATGATGGTTCTCTACTATCCTTCCAGGTTTTAACAATGTGTTCAGTTCCAAACCCAATTTTAGTAGTTTCAGCACTAAAGATGCTCTCCTTAGTTGTTTTCTTCTCTTGATTTAGGCCAATAATTTGACACTTCTGAAACAGACTAACATCTTTGCCACAACCACAGGATATGTCTTCTGCTCTGGTTGTTTAAGAAATGAGAAACTGCTCACTGCATCAGTTAGGGTTAAATAACTTGTTGCCAGCTGAAACACACTGATCACTGCAGTAATTATCCAACTATTTGCTTTTTTGTTCAAACAGTGTACATACAATATATACACATACATACATTATAGATACATTTATGTATGTGTGTGTGCGTGTGTGACTCCTGCTGTAACAAGACAGCCTCAGTTAAACAGCATGATCTTGTCCTAATCTTTGTCTCAAAACCATACTAGCACTTTGCAGTTCCTTAGATATTTGGACCAAAATAAAATCAGTACACAGAATATATTACATCTAATAAAAACAAAAAAAATAGGATTAGAAAATTATACTGGAGCTTCTGCTTACTTTATGATCTAGTCATTCAATTAATAGTGGTGGAAATTTATCAAGGGACACCTGATACAATATTATCACGATACCCAGGCCCCGATTTAATTTGTATTGCGACTGTCACAGTATTATAAATATTCGGATTCAAAATTATTTTCAGGTTTTGTTACAATTCTAAACAAACCTAGCAAATAATTAGCTTGTACCACATACAGTAGCATGGTGAGCTGCCTCCTAATGTTTCAATAGTTTAGAGTGCACCACATGAGGATTATAGAGCAATGGCAACATTTTACCATCTCAAATGCAAACATAGATAAATGAAAAATAATTTAAACCAAAAAACAATCAAGTCAGTTGTGGCCTCTGGAATTTGTAGAAAGTCAGTTGATAATTTAAGTATTTGTTAATTTTTAATGAATACATTTTTGAGTTATAAATGGTGGCAAACATCCTTTTAATAAAATCATTTGTCCAATTATTTGCTGTTAGCCTAGATAAATATGTTTGAATACACAATGGTATATTTAATAGTCACAGTTTATGTCTATCAGTGTGATGTGTGTGTATTTGATCAAATCATGCAGCCCTGGCTAAGTGGGGGGTTTACTTCTATCACGGAATAAATGCAGAATGCTTTCCTAAACATTTAGGCCTGTCGTTTCTCTCATTTCTTTATATTTTCCATAAAATATTGGCAGTTCTGTTTTTGTTCAGATCTAAAATTTGTAGTCATTTATTTTCTGTCATTTGTTTTTTGGAATGTAAACTGATAGGTGTGAAAATATAGTATGTTTTGTGACAAAGACTTATATAGACATCGTTATAAATATTTTATGGATACCGATTTCATGAAACAATGAAAACACAGTGGTGCAGTGTGTAGTGTTGTGACCTCACAGTTCCTGGGTCCATGGTCTAATACTAAGCTTGGGTTACTGGCTGTGTGGAGTTTCACGTGTACATGTTATATTTGTGTCAGTTTCCTCCCATTGTCTGAAAACATACTAATAGGCAAGTCAAATTGAATTTATTTGTGAATGTTGGACTGGTGTCCCATCCGGGGTGAATTTGCCCTTCTTGTCATTCGTGTTGCCATTTTTATGATTGGAAGATTTGACAGTTACTGCCTGTTATAAATTGTATTATTTACAGTATATTTATTTACATTAAAGTTGCTATTTAAAAAAGATATAATTTTACTCTCCTCCCTAGAGTTACACCCTGACTGCCAAAGCAGATGGTTAGCAATCAAGCCAAACACATTGGACGCCAACAGAACAGTTCATTCTCTATAATGAGTGCTTTATTCTGGGTTAGGTGTCTGGCTAGTTAAATTGGCTGTATATGATGTTACCTTGGTGGGTATTAGGGATTTTCTTATTACTGCTTATTTTAAATCCGATGTACTGGCATTTATCTGGCTAAGACTAAGAAGAAAAAAAAAAATATATATATATATTTAATTCATTCTGTATGAAATGATATATAAACTGTAAAGATCAGCTCTACAGAGTTTGTCCTGGTGTGGCCAGTGGCTGTTTCACTGATTCGTGATGAGATGTGATGAGAATTTATTGTGAAATGTTTGCTTAGAGGTGGAGAGGTTGTAATGAGAGTTAACTCTGAGAAATGTGGGTTGGGCAATAGATAACCAGGTTTTAGATATTGAGAAATGTTCCAGTGTGCAAGAACAATGTCTTTTCAAATGTGTAAAACCTCACTACCTAAAATAGCTATAAAAGCCTAGAGCTTTACCTTATCCCTCTGCACGGTTTTGCCTAATTACAATATGTTGCATGTGGTGTCACACCCTCATCAGGGGGAAATTTCAGCCTGTCCAGTTCCTTTCTTTATTTACAGCATCAGAGCCTGGGCGCAGTTTTGTTTTTGGTACGTTATTCCAGGGCCTCATGTTTCATATTACGTATTGTTTTGTGGCATTTTAGGTCGACTGGTGTCGTCTAATCAAGTGTTGCATGAAAAGGCTTGTGCCGTACTGATTACTCTGTTCTTGGGTAAGAAAAGTATTTCCGAATTGGATTTGGAACAGAATTGGTCTACATACTGAGTTTCATGCCCAAGCTATCCATTGCTATTTAACAGCCATAACATTAACCTCACATAACGTTAACACTTTAACACTGATTAGCAATTATGTAGCAGGCGACAGGATTATAGGCATCCAGGGCTCAACCATGCAGTGCAGTCCGATCTCACAGAACACCCAGTGCACCACAGCGCACCACACGCAGGACCCAACAAAGACCCCAAGGCCGCCTACCTAGCCTCCAACCTTCCCCGAGCCCAGCAAGACCGGTCCATGGAGGCCCCACCCTGCAACCCACAACACCCAAAGGATCTACTGCCAACATCCAGGTGCCAGAGCACATCCCTAGAGGCCCGAGACATGTCCTAAATGGCCATGAGAGAGAGGGAACCTACACAGTAATGGGTATAATGTTTAGCACTATAATGTTATAGCTGATCGGTGAATGGTGTTTCTTTCTTGTCCTATGTTCAGTCCAGGAAGTGACTCATCACACGTGTCTTGTGGGCGTGCTGCAACTGATATTACTGTTACTTTTTTTCAAAAGAAAAAGTGGCACCCAAAATTTTACTGCTTCCAAAGGTACCTAGTTGAATTCAAGTCAGGCTAAATAAAACACTAATCAGTGTAAAAATCTTACATGATATGCAAGCCTCTTTGATAAATGTAAATACTTTTTTTGCACTCTAGGTCAAATTATTATACTTTTTTTGTCCAAATTCGATAATTTGCTAGCTCTCCCCTGTCGCATGACTATCAATCAGGGAGCGTGCAGGCCATGACGTGATTCCTCTGTGACATCAGAGACATCTGTAGCCAACCTCTACTTATGCTGCGTCACAATGCAGATAACAGACTTGCATTAAAACACCAACTGCCCTCTTCAACGTACTGTACATGATTTCACAGAAACCAGAACTGTCTAGTATTGACCTAAATGATGGGTGAGCGTAATGTCACCCCTTCTGTGCAGAGAGCACAGCCACATACAGCTGTCACATTGTCAGGTTTTGGCTCATGGCGGTCCCATTTATCAAGCTGGATACAAACGAATTTATTCATGAATCGGCAAAGCTATTACGAAAGAAATCCCATAAATTTAGAAATAGCTAAATCTCTATCACAAATACATCCTTGTACTAGAATTGAGTAAATTGTGTAAAAAAAAAAAAAAAAAAAAGTCATTTTACACAAGCACTTTTTAAAACTATTTTTAAATAATTGTTAAAAAAAATTCTGTTATCACCACCGCTATATAATCATTAAATAATTTTGCACGCACAGATGTAAGTCAAAATAACTTGCACTTCATCCTTTAAGGCTTTACTCTAATTGTTTATTTTATCATGCTGTCTGTGCATTTGTACTCATGTGGGTGTCACTACTGTGTGCAGAAAACGCCTTGCACTGTACAAATCAGCTTATGCACGTGGGTTTGTAGTAAATCAGCAAAACACTGTAAATATAGTGGAAAATTTTAGATCAGTATGACTTACACAAACAGTTAAACACAAATTTCCTTAAACATTTGCCAGATATGTGCTTAAAAATTGCACTTTTAAATCTGATTGATTAGAAGGTGTTAATTTTATTGCATTTACTAATCGTTGTTTCCTCTAGACAAAGTTTAGGGTTAATTGTGCCTAATGTTTTTTTTGCATTTTTTAGGATTTTTGCATTTTTTAGGAACACCATGACAATACTACATAATGGTGCCAAGCACTTTATTATTTCAGCGCACCATGTCTATTGCATGACTGCTGTTGAAAATATGTCGATTTGTGTGTTCTATTGATTTTTTTTACATGGGAGGTTTCACAACAACAATAAGGGCTAATATGCGTTGTTTTCTGAGTGATTTGCAGAGGCCAAACCCTTTCTTCAGTAATTGTATTTTCTGTAGCACATATAATATTAGATGACACTTACTTACAGTAAACATTTTTATGTTCTAATAACCTCCACAAGAGATAAAAATAAAATAGCAATTACAAATTTACATGTGCGTATGTTTTACACACAAATACATGTACATAATATAAACCAAGCAGCGGTACCTAGAACAAAATTGGTTTGCTGCTTATAATTAATTTAGCAACTTATTTTTAAGATACCTGACTGGCTTTTATTTTGACATGCATGCATTCTAATAAAAGAAGGATTTCTGGGTTTTTCGCTCTCCTCTTTTAAAACACACTGCGATATTAAGTTTTTCATGGTACATACATAAAATCTGCAAGAGGATTGTCAGGGTTGTACTACATTATTTTTTCTGTAGTAACATCTAACACACACTTGTTTGGTTAATGGTTGGGATAATCTAAGACTAATACTAAATGGATTAAAGAACAAGGTTAATGATTTATCACTGATCTGGTGATGTTTCCTGTAAAGAAATTATTATATATATTTTTATATTTATAGAAGGAGTCGACAAAATCAGCACCCAAGAGAGATAAAACTTTTCATTTAAGGTTTCAGCAGGAAAGCATGAGGAGTGTGGGAAAGGTGCGTTCTCATTAACATCATGAACTTAATGTGTTAATGTGTTGGTTGGAGATGGACCATTTATAGCTGCTATAATATAAGTGACAACAAGAACTTACTGTGCTGACAAAGTTTTCAGACCCTTTCAAGTTTTCTACATTTAGTTGTTTCACACTTATCTTTAAAAAAAATGGTTTCAGTTTCTTTTTATCTCATCATTCTTCACACAGTAAGTAATTCCACTCCATCTGTGCCGAACTGAATTCATTTCACATTATTAAGAAAGGCACGCACCTGTCTATATAAGGTGTCAGATAAATGGTGCACGTTGGGGTGAAGCCATGTGGTCGAGAGAATTATCTGTAGACCAGTGAGAGAGGATCGTGTCATGGCACAGATCTGGGGAAGAATACAAGAAAATTTCTGCAGCATTGAAAGTGCCCAAGAACACTGTAGCCTTCATCATTCTCAAATGCAAGAAATTGGAGCAACCAACAGTCTTCTGAGATCTGTCCAAGCTGAGTAATTAGGGATGACGGGCCTTGGTTAGACAGGAATGCAAGTTGTTAAAATCAAACCATAATTGAAACTGAAAACTGTTCTGGTCTATAATGTCTAGTGAAAACATCACACTTAGAAGGGCTGCAGACAAGCATCTATCATTAGGAGCTTTAAACTTAAATAATTTATCAGCCAAATCATCCTTTTAGAAGTCAAAATTTAACTCTTTTCATAACGTAACCAGTTGATCTTGCATAGCCAAACTGATTTAAACGGTAGCTGTGGGTACAAGAAATGGTTAGCTGTGCTTTGCTAGCATTAACCGATGATAATGACTGAATACTGGCTGAGTCTGCCTGGGTTGAATATACCTGAGAATTTTTTCACTTTTTAACACTCTGTGTTGATGGCAGCTGCTGTCGCAGTGACAGGGTTTAGAAAAGCAGGAAATCCTTGACTGACATTAGCTAACTTTTGACTAGCGTGCCAGCTAAGCTATGTCATGCGTGTTAGCAAGCCAGTCTGCGAGTTTTAGAAGCTTAAAAGATAAAAAAAAAAAAGAAAAAGGAAATGTTTAACATCAGTAATAAATGATGTTTGTAGAAAATACTAAAAAATTAAATGTTAATCTGTTGTTCTGCAGTTCGCTTCACCTACTTCTATTGGCTTGAGAAAGTACAGCAAGTTCATTCACTGTGGACAGAGCATGAGAGTACACACATTATAGTCCAGAAGGGGACTAATCCTCTTATAGTATGACAGTTAAATGATCTGATGTTTGTGAGCTGTGCTGTCAGGTGTTCTGTACTCTTGTGCCTGAGGTAGAAGCAGGCAAGGAGAGGGTTTGTCATTGCTGTCTGGATAAAAAAAAATAAAGTTAAGCCTTTATTTGTCACATATACTTTACAGCACAGTGAAATTCCTTCTTCGCATATTCCAGCGTAACTGGGGTCAGAGCGCAGGGTCAGCCATGATACAGCGCCCCTGGAGCAGATAGGGTTAAGGGCCTTGCTCAAGGGCCCAACAGTGGCAACCTGGTGGAGCTGGGGATTGAACCGCCGAACTTCCGGTCGGTAACTCAGTACCTAAGCCCTCTGAGCCACCACTGCAAAATAAAAAGTTGGGTAATTTTTTTGTATTTTATTTTTTAAATTAGCACAATAAAATAGGGACCAATCCCAATATTGCTCTCAAATAATTGTACTTGTACAAATGTTCCAATATTATTGCAACAAATTCATTTTACAGCAAAGCTTGCTATGCAAATCGCGCACGTCCCCAATCCTCTCTTTCTCGCACCAAAATGTGTGCCAATGTCTTCGAAAAAAATTAAAAATGGAAAAAAAAAAGGAACAGCAATCAGGTCAGCGTGGGTTTTCTCCTGTAAAGTCAGCAAATAAGAGTACATTTACAGTAAAAGTAAGTCTTGTGCATGGACACATCCTTACATGAAAGACAATGCTGACAAAACTGCAGTTTTCTAAAATAGTTTTTTTTTATTGCAGTGGTAAGTGGATGGCCTCTTTATGTACATGGAGAATTGTTTAAATATATTATTAATTGTCTTTTCTTTAAAAAATTCAAATATTATGCATAGTTTATGTTACGACTTCAGCAATAACATTAACAGTGACACGGTTGTCATGGGCAGTTGCCAAAGTACTAAAGAAGCCCAAAGAGTCCAAGAAGGGAAAGGAGGCAATTTCATGCCTAATAAAATGCATTTACTGTGAATTAGAATGATGAGACATATAACAGTCTATTGTTTTTCCAGTACCCACTCAAAACAAACAAGTACACAAACAAAAACAGCAATATAACATACTTCCAAAGCTGCACATCAGCAGTCTGGTGCAGGACGTTTTAGTCTTCAGCTGCACCACTGATATTTGGACTAGCAGTGTCAGCTCAACGTTTATCAGTTTACCGGCACAGTGAATGGATGAAGATTTTACTTTCTATGCAAAGCAGTGTTGGGGGTCACGCACTAGCAAAACAAAAACAGGTGCATTTGATGATATGCTTCAGGGTATTCCAATAAATTCTGCTCATGCTGTACACTAGGTCAGTGCCGAGTGCTTGTACAGGTCCTCAGTATCAGCAAGTCCCCATATGAAAGTACTCGTACTCGGTCTGAAAAAATGTCGTATCTGAGCATTCAGAATTTACTGAAGTCTATAACGGACTATTTGATAGCATTTTCTCTATGGCAAATTTTTTCAGCAATTAGTCATAACATTACAGGGCAAATCATTATGACCAGTAGGTTCTTTACCGGCACTACCTCAACTCACTATCATTGTGTCGTGTCGTTGCTCTTGTTTACACATTTGCACATGCAGTTTATGTTGTCTTTTTGTCTTTTTATGTAGAGTTCTTAGTTAGTTTAGCTAATTTATGGTGTTCATTTGTTCACTTGGGCTTTTTTTCTGCTGGGCCCCGTGTGTGGTGAGCTGTATTGCACTGGGTGTTCTTATCCCCTTCTATCGTGGCCAATATTGTCTTTTTTTCAATGATTTGTGCTGCATTGGCTTTTCTGTGGGATTGGACCTGATAGGCTGGTACTGTATATAATTGATAATCAGGGTTAATGTGTTAAAAATATGTGTTAATGGTATGGCTGTTTGGTGTAAAGATTAAGCAAAACTTAGTCATTTTATTTACATCATCATTCATTACAATCTGAGCTTATGTAGGCAACAGGGATGCATAAACAGAAACGTTCTTTAAAGTAAGCTTGGGGTAATCCCAAATTGTGCAGCGTATTGTCGGCAATTATGACGAAATGTTTCCCCCAAAGCCACGCCCTAAAAACATGAGAGTAAATCTGAAATGCTTTCTGAGCTGATTAGTGACAAATCATGATGTCTCAAGAAATTATCATGAAATGATGCTTAGAATAAGCGCATTAATATATACTTATACTGTATAGTATTGTCAATACTGCTGTTAGGTAAAATGAATAATCATCTTCTAACCAGTCAAGAGTTCAACAATGATAAGGTTAAAACTTTTTTAGCACCTCAACTAGATCGGAAGGGGCACACGGCCCATGTGACTGGGCTGACTGACTCTCCTGTGAAAACCAGTAACTTCTGGTCTGTCACCTGTCATTTTCCAGAAGCAGTAAGACAGGGGCCATTCGTTTTCTGAATATTTGCTCTATTTCAGGTCTCCAAACAAGTGCCTTAAAATTCAGACTTCAGACTTACTATACTTGTGTACGACAATTGTAGAGTTTGTACCAGCTTCACTATTTTGAGTTGGCCATCAACTTTACAACAGTAATGCTTCTGTGAAGAGTCGAGTAAATTTTGCACAGTCTGCGTATTTTTTCCTGGGTCTTGTTATGACAAGTGTTGGAATGCAGAATGAGCTCTGCAGTTCTGCTTTAGCTCTGCGGATGCCCTGGAATAAAATAAAATGTAATATATTTAATACTTATGCTTTGTGTCATTTTCCATTCAAATGTTTTCAGGGTTTTCATCATGGACTATGTAGTTGTTATTGTAGTGCGATCATGGAATCATGCACTTAATGTGACTATACTGTACTGCTACAAATAGGCCATTATTGTCCAGTAACGTTCTGCAGTGATTCATAGTAGTACATAACCAGTGTATTGCTCATTACTACAGTGTGTTCTCACTGGGTGGAATCCATTGTACTGCCATTAGAACAGTGTCTTTTTCTAAATTACCTGAAGTTGAAGTTCATGCTGATTTAACTTAAATGGTTTTGGGTTGGTTGTGTTGCCATGAGGTGAATGGCACCAAAGCTGCTGATGATACAGGTATGTGACATTATGAAAGTGTGTTGGTAATTTCTGTAGTTAATTAAAACTTTAAACCTACGGTACATATACAAGGACCCATGTTAAATTTGTTTCCTTGCTTTTTTGTATTAAAGGTGTCCTTTATGTTTCACCGGTCTAGTTACAAATTTTTTTTTACCACTTTTTCTGTCCACATGTAAACCATCACTAATCATTTGAAAATGCAAAAACATTTTGAAAATGCTCTGTGCTGGCCAAAATAATGAATATAAAATATAGTTGTTGTTGGTCCTAGGTAGAAAGGGGTCACCACAGCGGACACTTACAAGCTTGGCACAGGTTTTACATCGGATGCCCTTCCTGATGCCACCCTCCCATTTTACCCGGGCTTGGGACCGGCACTGCATCCAGTGACTGGGGTTTGGGCACTGACTGGGAATCTAGAACTCGGACCTTTCACATGACAGGCGAAACACCTATCACTAAGCTACCAGTGCCTTGTGAATATAGAATATACAGTAGTAGAGAGGTTAAAAATAATTAGGCAAAAGGAAAAAAAAAAAATTACAACCACAAGGATTAATGTACATCAATCATCAAAGACAATAACACCAAATAAGATTACCTCATTGGCATTGATTGATCCTTACCAGTTTCCTGGTATATAAATGATGACGTGCACCCAAGGCTCACCCATAACTTCGGCAGCCAAAGGTCAGCCCATCTGGTCTGAACCACAGAAAAGCCATTGCGGCATAAATCACTTAAAAAGTCAGTGCTGGTACGATTGAAAGCCGCCAGTACATGTGTGGTAAAAAACGCAGTTGTCCAGGGAGATTAAAAGAAATCTTGACATGTGGATGTGTATCCAAGGATGTACGACACATTAGTCTTTAAGGCATTTAGTTTCTGCTGCTGAGCTGCCAGTCCATGTTTTTGCAAGATGCAAGCAGAAACATCTAAGAAAAGAAAAGGAGAGAGTGAGTTGAGTGTTATCAGCATAGCAGTAGTATAGAAGCCCACATGAGGATGTAACTTCACTGACTGTACAGCTATAGAGGGAGAACGGCATGATTTTTGAAAAGGTTTGCATGGAGCAGAAGTTGATCACCTCTTTGTCAGCTGATTTGGCCATGATGTCCTACAAGAGCCAAGACCCATGTGGCTTCAGAGAAAAATCTTGAGATTGTCTCCATCAAAGCCTGCTGAAAGGGTGTGTAGATGAGGAATGATGACTGTTTTAGCAACATGAAACCTCTAAGTAATGCCCACAAGGGCAGTTACTGTGGAGAGTAGCTCTTTGAACCATACTAGTAAGGATCTTGGACATCATACTGAGTAAGACAGAAAGACAGTTGAAATGTATACTGATAGTGGTTGATATCTGAAGTACCTAGAGCAGGGGTACTCAAATATAAATTTGAAAGGTCCACTTACCAAATTTCTATTCAGTCCGAGGTCCGGAAAAA
>JAQMYL010000019.1:11872513-11886417 GCA_030014365.1 Clarias pachynema
CACACTCTCTCACACACACACACACACACACACACACACACACACACACACACACACACACACACACACACACACACCACGGGCAATTTGGGAACACCAATTAGCCTAATCTAATGTGACTCGGGAATCGAGCCTGGCCGATTACTATATTGCAACATTTCTAAGAAGTTCTTTCCAACTATATTAAATAACCGTTGCCTTAATGAGAATTCTGAGACATCAGCAATTATTATATTTTGTTCTTTATTTTTCTTTTTTAATCAGTTTACTCTTAGCTTGAGAGTAATGAGTAGCGTGAACCATACTGTTAAGTCCACCACTCACATGTCCGAGTGTATTAGCATTACTATAGAATTGATCGGGTATTACACATTAATGTAAACCTGTTAATTGCACCGCGGCTGGCACTATATTCAGAGCCATGCTGTTCTAAGAAATTAATCAGTAACTCATAACCAGTTGCATTTGTGAATTCAGCATCTCTGTGGTATAAGAAGCCTTTTGACTTATTTTTTTTATTACAGACGGTTTTTCCCCCCATATAAGTATTTATTGTAAATGACCTCAAAAGGACTGACGGTTTAAGGCAGTGTGTACAGTATGTCCATGAGCCATATTATTTGGTGTCTAGTGTGGTTGTGTGAGGAATCTCAAAGGCATGAGGCAGATTTGACTTGGGTCTGGTGACTCATGTAAAATGCTTGCAGTGGCATATGTGGATGTACGCGCTGAAAGGAGGGGAAGGATTATTTAAACATTAAGTGGGTTAGTTTCCTTTTAATTTAGAAATGTGTCATCCTGTGATGGTCTACGCTTCTTACCCGACCACACACTGTGTATCCGGGATAAAATTACCTAAGCACATTTCCCTGGATAGTTATATGTTTGTGGGAAATACAGATTCGTACTCCTGCTTGGACACTGCACTCCACCACTCCACTCTTAATTAACTTGCCAAATCATTAGGAATAATACAGTACTGTCAGAGGAAAGATTTATTTTTTGAACTTTTGGTTAGGCCTTGTCTTTTTCATCCAAATCAACATTGAGTTGAGTAGTTGATGGTTTAGGGGACAATCAGAAAGCATGACCAAAAGTAACCAGAACCACAAGAAAGCTAATCATTAACATGACTCTGCTCGCATTTTCTTTGCCCTCGAAACTCGGAAATATTTGCAGAGCCAAACCTTGAGACAGGGAGTGGCACCTTTCATACTTTAATCTCTCAGCGCTCAGCAGAGGGTGCTATATACCTTACAAATCATCCCAATCTTCTTAGCGCAAGTCTTCTGCATCCCAAACACACCACCCAAAACCCCAGTGCCTTTGCCCCACCCTTAGTGCAAAAATCTCAACTCTTCCCCAGATTAACACCATTAATCTGAATTTACACCAGGCCCTCTTCGTCTGATTTGTATCCGTATGGTGGCTAAGTAAAGAAGGCGAGCGAGTCACGGTCGAAATGTCACTGAGGGTTTAGGCTAGTGGAGTGACCCGTGCTATTTTTACTTTTAGACATATTTAGACGTACTGTATGTGTGAATATGTGTTCAGCTGTCTTTGTAGCCAAATGTGTTCATGATACAAATACATGAATGGGACCCTCAGTGCTAATTTATAGCTGGTGCCCCAAAAGGATGAGTGTAGGGTGTAAGAGTAGGCTTTGGTCTAGTGATACTGATGTTACTGTAAGTGTACTATAAGTATGATATGTGTGTTTGGGGGTGGGGAGGGGATCATTTTTACAGCTCCATGAGGACAGAATGTTCTCACAAGGAGCAGGTATGTACATCATATGCTGAGACATGGTTATTCATCATGAGGAAGACTATTGTTTTATTTGAAGGCTGTTTTGTTGATATTAAAAAAAAAAGTAGAGAGAGGCTTTGTTAGGTTAAGGTTGGGACATTTTATTAATTTGCTCCATTAATAACGATGGTAGGTCTTCACAAGATTAGTAAAGGGCGTGTCTTTGTGTTTGTTGACTTCTCTACGACGGTCCTGCACTAAACTACACCGGACTCTTGCTACACATGATTATCTTTTTCTCCTTCAGTTTTAAAGTCTTATCCTGTATGCAGGAGACGATGCCTCTAAGGTCAGAGTGTCTCAGTCCCACCATTTCTAAACTACGGTCCTGTGTCTCCGTTTTCTTCTATTCGTCATTATTAAAGTTAGCATTTTTTAAAGATCATGAGGATCAGGGTGGTTTTGAAATGCAAACAGGGGTAAGGGCAGAATGTCTGTGAAGAGTGTTTGATGATCAAATAGACTTTGTAGGCCTTGTGCAGGTTTGACTTAAAATTCTTCCCCAGTCCATCAGTTGAAGGTGCCATGTTTTGGCTTGTTCTATTTTGTTGCTATGGTTTCATGCTTTGATCATGAATGGTACCGTGAAGACTAAGAGGTGCTATTGAAGAAGGGGATTAACCAGAACCGCTCTGTTAGATCTCATCGCCTCATGTCTGTAGATCTGACCTGCAGTAATAAAAATGAATAATTGTTAGATAATATTTAAACAGGTAACACCAGTGATTTGACTAAGGTAATTGGAATTATGATTGATTTTTAAATAAGGTTCATGGCTTTGAATTATTTTTTTTTTTGCATGTCGGAAATCAAAAGAACTGCAATTTTTTTCTGATTAAATATATTATTTTTATTAGTATTATTGTTGTTTTGTGAAAGCGCTTGTTATTCCATCTGAATGGAGTTATAAATGACAAACATGCACTCACCCATTAACCCTCTTCCATGTGCTTCATGAATGTTGCATGTGCCAGTTGAAGGATCAAACCCTCCATTTTCTGCCTTTTTGATGGGGTGAGTATTATGGTGTCCAGGCTAATCCTAATAATTCACCAGTGCACCCCAGGAGATTCACCCCAGGTAGTAACTGCCTGCGCTGCTGCTGCAGCTGAGGATGCTTCCGCAGACTAACACAGTAGAGTAGAGAGATGTGCATATTCACACACTCCCATACACACACACACACACATGCATGCATAAGTACGTCATTAATACCCAGGTCATGTTTGCAAACTGTAGCAGACACATAAGCTAGGCATACCTATGTAGAGAAGAACTGTTAAGGGAATTATGTTTACTATATACTTTAATTTAACAATGATGTACAGTAAGAATAAACTGAGAGACCAAGATAGTGCCCAAGGCATTGGACCCAAGGTATTGTTTTTCCTTCTACTAACAAACTTAATCTATAGTAAGTAATTAGCTAATGCTTAAAGAAATATTAATGTTTTTTTATCCTTATCTCTTTCTACCTCATCTGTACCAAGTCTGATTACCATAGTCAGGAATTACAACACGTTTCTCTGTACTGAGGAATTACCTAAGAGAAAATTCTAATATTATTTACTAGAATGAGAATCTGAGAAAAGTCCTCGATGAATATTAAAATATGTGACAAATAAAATCTTAAAATTAAATCTAGCTGTAAAAAATAAACAAAAGAGCGAATGTTTTACCAAAGCTGTTTTTAAGTAGCTATTGTAGTGGCCAAAAATATTAAGACAACATGTTTGTCATGAATTACAGTATAGTTCTCAATGTGCACAAAACATGTGATTCACTGATTAGTTCTAGCCTACTGTATCTGGCTGAAGAGTGGTGCTAATTAACTGAAAAACTGGCTATGTGACAATTGTACTCAGCGTCCCGAGCCATGGACTGGGTCATCTCCAGATTTCACAGAAATCTGTCGGACCATGTTGAAGAAAGCAGCAGCAGTCAAGAAAAGATCTTTTGTATCTTGAGGAAGCAAAATCAAGCATAAAAAAAAGAAGAGAAAAACATGGAATTTCACTTTTGTCCCAGTACTTTTGGCCATCACCCTGTAGCAACACAGTAAAGTACTTAATCTTTGCAAAGCGAGATCCTAATTTAAGGTCAATTCTGTGTTTTAATAGACCACATTCGCATAGAGGTACAACTGGGGAATCTGTTCCGGCCAAAGAGGCAGGCGGGGATGGTGGGGTTTGACTGACACGATCAAAATAGGTCATGTTCAGAGTTCAGTTAAGGGCACCGAGTTAGGAGATAATGTAGATCTCGGCGGTAACTATAGACTTGTACATTAATCAGACAGTTATGCATCACCTACTTTAAACTGAGCTGTAATATCAGGTGTTGGCAGAACAAATACAGTGCAAGTGTAATACAGTAAAAGTGGACTGCTTGGTCAGCTTATTGATTAAGCCATTAGCAAGTTTCACAAAAAGTCCAAAGACATTACTTTTATCATCATTACCGTCATTTTTCTATGTTGGCACTTTCGTTTTGACTCCATTGGTGCATGAAATAAAAAAAATCCTTTCATAAGCAGTCACTCCTGCAGCTCTTAGCATTAGATAGTGACGGTGAAGAATACAGTACATCCCTTTGATTAACCTGAGTCAATGTGTTTGTTACACGTGTATGTTAGATCAGGGTATCATAAGACATGTACTGAAGTGATTGTTTAAACACCGTCACATACTTTCTTTAAGAGTACTTTCTGGATAGTTAATCTGATGATCCTGGAGATTTCAGTGTAAACAAGTTCCTGTATGTGCAGAGTTTTTTAGGTATTTAAATACTTTCCATGTAAAGTAACTTTGACAGAATCTTGGACATATTTGTTTTTTATATATATATGTGTATATATATATATATATATATATAAATTATAAATAGGTGAAAAATTAAATAATAATAATAAATTCCCCCACCAAAAGCTACCCTTATGCCTCTCTTATAAGGTGCCTGGATAAACAATAAAATGTGTCAGTTTTTTTCTGTTGTTCTAACACGAACGGTATTATACAGATGCAATCCCCCCTTATTCCTGCTCCCGTGATTCCTTGCATGAACTATGGGCAACATTTATGGTTACGTACTGTACAGTATGTTATCCAGTCAGCATTACTTATTAATCATATGGCATTAAGGAAAGTAAATAATGTAGGAGCGCAATCATTTCAGAAGCTCCGGCTGGATAATATGATGATCTCACTGCCGTCACTTATTGAGGAATGAGAGGGTGATGTAAATACAGATAACTTACTGTAACATATTTATCTACATCATTGAATCTGTTGCATCTGGCATTTAAAATGAACCATAAAGGTTATCAGTATTTTTCTGACCATTTTGATTCATACACGTTCACATTCCATACAAACTTAAATAATTCTTTTGATTGTGTAAAGCTGCTTTGCGACAATGACAATTGTTAAAAGCGCTATACAAATAATTACAAATAAATGCAATAATTGAAGTATTTAGAGCCAGACACACATATCTGGTATGTATGTGTGTGTGTGTGTATATATATATATATATATATATATATATATTGTTTTAGGAAAATACACAGACCTATAAGCAATTACATTAAATAAGTCTTTAAGACATCTTTAAGTACCTAAAATGCATCCTGTGGGCCTTGCCGCAGGCAGGTAAGAGAAATGATTTCTTCAATGTTTGCTTCAGGAACAAGGTGCACATAGATCAGGTTAAAAGCTAGTGATTGGATCCACAGCAGTGACTCACTAGGCAGTATATAGTCTTATATAATTGCTAGTTATGACCAAGCAACCTATTTGGATTAGAGGCATTCCATGAGTGCTGATATCAAATAGAACAGCACTGGGATGTTTAACTATATGCATCACGCCAACACTTCACCGGTGTTCCAGTAATCATTAACCCCTGATCAAGGGCACTACTTGGTGTGTGGAACAAGGGATTGTGTACACATAGCACACTAGCTTTCCATTGTCGGCCGTCCGCTTAGCACTAGTTCTTCCAGTCACGGAAGAATATATGTTCACTGAGCAAAATAACTGGTTAAATAAGCAAACAAATAAAAATCAAATAATAAAAATGAAATGACGTTTGTTGAACTGTTATATAAAAGCAATATCACACTTGAGGTCGTGTTGTTGTGTTCTGTTCACTGCCTCTCTACTGAATTTTTAACATTTTTATATTAACAATATAACCCAGTACACCACATAAGCTTTTGATGGTATGGTGGGTGGGCAATGAGCGATTCTGATGATTACGTTCAGCTGGGACTCTCTCTCCTTCTTTGTCATCGTCATACAACCATTTCACACTTGCTTCTGGTTAGCTGCTGTAAACTTGACTTTGGTGGTACTTTTATCGCTGTCAGCTCTTTCAACAGCCCCGTGCTTGGATCGGATTCCGTCTCATGAGCCACTTTGTGTTGGCTTAATGAATACATGCAAATGTGTCGAGTTTAAAATGTAAATCATTCAGTCAGTCTTTTAAATGATCAGAATGAAGAAGGATAGAGGCGTCTAAACAGCAGAAATGTAAAAAGCGAGCATTACATTATGCTTATGTAAATGAGAGCTTTTAAATTAAGTGGTGTCATGGGTACAAACATGTGATTTGTTCACCAGCACAAGACTGCGTTGGTAATCATTTATTTTTATTCGCCAGTAGGATTTATTATACTTTATATTCAGAATAACGCAGTGCATTGGGATGGAAAAGCACTGCTTTAATTATCCTTTCATTACTTAATGTTCAGTGGATATCTGTGCTGTAGTGCTCAGACTCAAAATATCAATAATATGGAAGCGTTTATTCTCTCCCGCCATCTCTCTCTCTCTCCTCCTCTCTCTCCCCTTCACTCCATTTACGGCTGTACCCATGTGACAGAGGGAAAAAAAGGGAGGGGAGAGAAAACGTGCCTTTCTGGCACCAGAGATCTAGCGTAGTTCGTTGAGACACGTGGACTCCATGCTGCAATGCTGCAACAGAACGCCAGCACCCTCCTCATTTATTCCATGCGTGTGTGTGTGTGTGTGTGTGTGTGTGTGTGTGTGTGTGTGTGTGTGTGTGCGCGTGCGCGTGTGTCTTCTAACAACTTTATTTAGGGGTGTTGAACACTGCTGTTGTGTGTAAGGCTGTGGGTGTGAGGATGTTCAGTTTGTGTGGTTGATTTGCAGAGTACTTGTATGAATAGAACGCAACATTTTCACAAAATCTTTCAACAAAAGAAAAATCATTAAACTTGGATGCAAAGCAATTAGAGGAAATGTGTTTTTGTTTTTTTATCCTATCTTCTGTTCTTGACCTCAATTCAGTAAGTAGGTCAGTTCACATGGGCAGCCTACAGTATGTGAGGGCTAATCTCTTAATCGAGCAGGAATGTAGAATATTCTGAACTCCAGGTTCCATCTCCGCTTGTCACCGTGGCGCTGTTGTATCAGGTCAAAGTTTTTGGCGCATTACCTCATCGCCATTCATGCATTCATGCTCAGGCTTTTAAGTTGTACTATTTTCTCGTCCTCCACCTCCCAGGCTGCAGCCTCATTGGCTCTTCAGCAAGGGTTCGGACTTTTTTTCAGCACCATGGATACAGCGCAACGGAGGAGAGTTCGGCTTTGACCAATCGGAGGACAGGAGTGAATTCGTAAGCACCACACGGCCTCAGATGATCCCCCACGTGTACCTCAATCCCTCAATAGCTACTCTGCCCCAGCACGCAATCTCTCAAGGGGGGAGGGGGGGTGTTGATGGTGTGCCAAGCACCAAAATCTCGCCCATGGTTGCGTCTTGGTCAGTGAGAGCTTGCGCAGAGAGATAGTGTCCTTCAAGATCACTATGAAATGGTTTTTTTTTGCCAAAACCGCTTATAGACACAGCAAATACTGACTTGGTTGGTCCTTTTTCATATTAATAATCATATTATTGTGTCTTTTAATGAGTTAAAAGTACAGTCAGAATCTTTTTAAATATTTATTTTAAAATGGGAGATAAATGTCACATTTATCTTACAATAAACCTTGTAAGATAAATGTGACATTCCCTGTAGCGCAGATAGTGAAAGATGGGCAGCAGACGAAATTAACATTGTGACACCTTGAATTAAGGCTCCTATTCTAAAGTGGAAATATAAAGTTTTGTGATCTCTTCGGCACTACACCTACGCCTACACCCGAATCACATCAGTGCTGATATTCAGTTCAACAGCACTCCTTTTGGTGTGATCTTGCTTAATGTTTGTGTTTGTGTTTCAGTGACTCAATTCTCACTCACTCTTATGCGCAAAGACACCCTCACACAGCAATATTGCAGTCTTGGCACAGTTCTCTCTTTCCACCAATATAAATAAATACTGATAAATTAAACTTGATAACGAGCCACATGTGCAAAGCATTACGTGTTACATCTGGCCAACTCCGTCTGCAGGTGATGCTCGACCACACCCCGCTGCCACAATCTTCTTAGTTACATATTAATCTTAACTTAAAACTTGTGCATAGAAGTGTTTTGTGTGTGATTTGGATCAAGGGTAGTACAGATGGCATCTGCATGCCAGTTCTCCTTAGCATGACCTCATTGCTGCGCTAACGAGATGGAGTGTGGCATTGTGGATAGGTGCACTGGAAAGGGTGGTAAACAGTACCGGTGACAAGGGCCTTGGGCTCAGACTTCCTCACTGCTGACACAAATCACACTGTAACCTACTAACACCAAACACTCACACAGGCACATGTACAGCCTCAGTGGGTAAAATAGAACTTAATTTTGTGACAAACTCTCCACTAACCTTTTCTTCCAAATTACATTTGTACTAAATTACACCTCTTACATTTGGGTGTATTCAGTCTCATCTGGTTTTTCATGTTGCAAACTGTACCAGAATGCATTTAAGCCGCTTAATTAATATTTGGTAAGACAGTCTGTTTTCACTGGAAAAATAGCTTTTTCAAACAGCAAAACAGCCTGTTTCCCAGAACGTTAAAACACTCATTTATTTTTAATTACGTGGGAATGTGGTTTATATTCGGCATTAAATGATTTTTTTTAATTAACCCATGCATTATTAAATTCAGGATTTTCAATGGGTTGAATTTTAATATCTGCCATGATTTGTTTTTGTTTTTTCCCTGCCTGGATTTTGACACGGCGGCGCGGTGGTATAGTGGTCAGCTCCTCCAGGGTCCGGGTTCGATTCCCGGTCATGCTTGATTCCCGTCTCAGTGTGCATGAAGTTTGCATGTTCTCCCCGTGCTTTATGGGTTTCCTCCGTATACTCCGGTTTCCTCCCACAGTCCAAAGACATGTAGGTTAGGTTAATTGGCAAAATCAAATTGCCCGTAGTGTGTGAATGAGAGTGTACAGTATGGATTGGCACCCTGTCCAGAGTGTACCCTGACCAAGTCTTCTGGGATAGACTCCAGGCCCTCCTGCCACCCTGAATACAGGATAAAGCTGTATAAACAGTGAGTGAGTGGATATGCTTTCTTTGCAATGTGCAAGATGAAAACAATAAAGACATTTGCTTTTCACAAGAGTTTTAAACCGACACAATTCAAGTTAAGCATCAGTTGAACAAGAGAACAAACAGCTCTCAAGACCTAAAACAGTAGCACCAAGCTGGAGAATGATGAGATTTTTAAAGGATGTAAAACAAGTAATAATTGTTTTAAAATAAGTTTTATGGACACCCTTATTAAAAATATAGTGAAGCGATTGAAAACGAGTACGTCGTTTGAGATTAATAGATACGGTGTTACACACAGATATAAATAGAGACACGAGCATCACACTCGGTGGTTTGCTCCAGTAGCCTGACCCATTAACAGTTTGAAGCATTGATTTTTTTTTTTTTTCTACATGACTGTCATTCTTAAACCTAATTAGAGGAGGTTTCTGGTACACCAAATTTACCCTTAACCAGATTAATTTTTTTTTGACAATACCTGTCTTCACCGGGCATCAGTCCCTGGTCTCCTGTGAGCTGTCTCTCTTCAGTGAAAGATTCATTCACGGGTGTGTCCGTGTAATCCAGAATTACATAGTATGTGTCCTTTCGTGTCAGTGAGTATTTTTGATGTCCTAGACATGGCTGAAGAACAATACACATGTGCCATAATGTGAATATTAATGAGCCTATAATTTTATGCTGCCACAAGCAGAACCTAGATCTGCTGTAACTCTGTACTGTGGGCATCTTGTATACATGATTGAAGGTTAAAATGATCTAGGCTTCCTGCTTTAGGAGTTTGGATATCGCCTGTTAAAGGATGTCAATAAGCAAATACTTTGTTTGGATTCTCACTGCAGTGTCTGATCTGTTTCAGCTCTTTACAATTCTTTTAACCCTAGCTGAATAGCTTCTCATTTCTTGAAAAACCATTTTGGAAAATGTAGAAGAGCCAAACTACTGGCCCGTGAAGAAAACAAAAGAAAACAACTCATTTGATGGTTTTGTGTATTGGATTAAGAACATATTATTAAATCCTGGAAGGATAGTGGTAAACTGTCAACTTTGCAAGAAATGTGAAGAAATACTGTATGGTTGGACCTTTCTGAAATAAAGGCTTCAGTTTTCTAGTAAGCGTAACGATTGGTGACGTGGTCTGATGAGTCCATCTTGACCTTTATTCTCGAAGCAAGGGTAATAATGTAAGCGATGTACCCATCATGCAGACTGGCCAGTGTACAAGCCTCTGGAGGCAGAGTTATGATCTGGGGTGGCTTCATTCGTTCTAGCTAGACTCAGTAACATTATGTAGCAATAACATGAAGTCAGTTAATGATCTGAATGTACAGAATGACCTACTGTAGGTTTGTACAGAATGACCCATGGTTATCCCATCTATGGATTTTTTTTCTTCTTTTCTTTGCTTTCCTGATGACCCATGGCATTTACAAGCATATTCCAGGAGGCCAATGTCAAGATCCATCAGGCTCAAGTTGTGAAAGACTGGCTCTGTTAGCAGGAGGAATCATTTTCACACAAGAATTGGTCACCACTGAGTCCTGACCTTAACCCCACAGGAGGTCATTGGAATGTGCTGAAGAAGACTTTATGAAAAGAGTTGACTCTCCTGTCAAAATTTCAGCCAAAAATGAAAAAATTAATGCAATTCTGAATGGAATTAAATTTTATGACTAACATGGAAAGAGATGAGGATAAAAGTGCAGTTTGATGGTTTTTTATGAAAACAGCCTGTTTCTCAGAATGTTAAAAAACTAAATTATTTTTAATTACATGGGAATGTGGTGTATATTCGGCATTAAAAAAAAAAAAAAAAAAAACATTTAAAGTTAACCCATGCATTATTAAATTCAGGCTTTTTAATGTTTGAATTTTAATATCTGCCATGATTTGTTTTTATTTTTGCCCTGCCTGGATTTTGACACAGCGGCACGGTGGTGTAGTGGTTAGCACTGTCGCCTTGCACCGCCAGGGTCCGGGTTCGATTCCCGGTCAGTCTTGATTCCCATCTCAGTGTGCATGAAGTTTGCATGTTCTCCCCGTGCTTGGTGGGTTTCCTCCGTGTACTCCGGTTTCCTCCCACCATCCAAAGACATGCAGATTAGGCTAACTGGCGTACTCAAATTGCCTGTAGTTTGTGAATGAGAGTGTACAGTATGGATTTGGCACCCTATCCAGGGTGTACCCCGACCAAGTCTTCTGGGATAGACTCCAGGCCCCCCGCGACCCTGAATACAGGATAAAGCTGTATAAACAGTGAGTGAGTGAGTGGATATGCTTTCTTTGCAAAGTGTAAGATGAAAACAATAAGGACATTTGCTTTTCACAAGAGTTTTTATGAACACATCTTAGACGGAAAAATCTGTAGTCTGGAAAGTCTGTAGAGCGAACCCATGAGTCAGTGGACAGACGAGGATCAAACGATCTGCAAGAGAATCAAAGTCTGTTGTACAAAAGAGGTTTAATTAAAAAAAACCTGGCTCAGAGACGCAAAGCTTATACTTACAGTAGCAAGGAAGTCCTTATATACTGTGATTATGTTTGCAGGTGATTTGGAAAGTGAGTTTGCCCTGAGAAATGCCCCTCACTGGATTTGTTTTCTTTTTCAGAACAATAAACCCTAGAGATATTTGTCGGTAGAAATCCCAGCAGATCAGCAATTTTTCGTAAAAGCTCAGTCTAGTCCGTCTGGCACCAGCAACCAAATCACTTAAATCACCGTTCTTTCCCATTCTGATGCTTGGTTTGAGCTTTAGCAGGTCGTCTCGACGATGTCTACATGCCTAAACACATTGATTAGAATTGGAACAGGTATACCTAATGAAGTGGCCATGTTCCATCTGAGGTACAGGCACTTCTTTTTAAACATCTCTGCAGGAAATTGGCTTGTTATATAAAATTTTGAGCACATATTTAGTTAAATTCTATATTTAATTAAAATGAGATAAATTATATCTTTAATGATTTTCAAGTGACACTAGGGTCATTTAGCCGAAAAGCTCGTGTAATAGATTTACATTCAGGACCTAAAAATAGCATGTGGGACCTTAATCATTCACCATCACTGCACCCACCAGTGTTAGACAGAGAAACGCGAGTATCAGACCCAGTCAGGACAGGAATACATATGGCCTCCATCTCTCCTCACCTGAGGCACTGGAATAGCGGCTAATATGCTGGTTTAATGGGCGAGTCTTAGCTTGCTTTCTTTTTCATGGTTTCTTTCTCTGGCTGTCTGAGACTCGGGGTTCATCTAGGACACACAAGCTGTTTAATTACAGCATGAGTTCAGCAGCTGAGGAACTGAGTACTGAGGGTTAAGCTAAATGCGTATTTAGATCCCTAAAGTGAGGATGGAGCACATTAAATGGTGCACTGATGTTTGCTCTGCCCCTCTGCCCTGATGAAATTGAATTTTCACCCAGTAATTTGGTTTATTGGGAGCCTTCTCTAATGATGTCTAAATCGTTCCCAGACCCACACACACACACACACACACACACACACACACACACACACACACACACACACACACACACAATTTTTGACAAAATCTCTCCCACCTGCTGTCTCTGCTCATTTTCTTTATCCATAATTCCTTCCATTGTCAGTTCCCCCTGTTACACACACATGCACAACAGGGACAGGGGCTATTTAAAATCATTTCAGTGCACATATTAAAATAGTTAAGGAATCCTTACAGTCTGATTAATCCTGACCTGCCACGAGTTGCTCTCACTACCCTGTAATAGTAAAAATATATCAGCTCTCTGTCCGAGTCAGCTTGGAATTGGCAGGATGTGTCAACCATCGTCATGGTACAACATCAGATACACAGTGAATGGCAGGAGACGGAGACAATCAGAAGTAAGAGGGCGGGAGAGTATGAGCATCTAAACCAGGCATCACTTCAATGACGGGCCGTTGTCCGATCCGTACAAGTGACGATTCTTTTTCGGACCCTGACACTTTTCTGTGAGAATAATCAATAGACCAGTAATCTAGCACTTTTCCCCTCGATGTGGACATGGCTATAAGGGTCACTCGACAGGGCTAATCAATTATATAGTGTATGGACAGGAAGTTTAAAGCCAGTTTGTCTCATTGTATATTTTCCCGAAACTGTGGTGTTAATTAAAAGCAGTAACATGAAGCGCCATCATGAGACAAAACACGGCTTTGAACAGACATACTGTATCTGCAGCAGTCCGAGGTGAGGGTGTGTAAAATACTGTACGTAGTTGAAAAGGCAGCGGGTAGCTAAAAGAAGAGTTTCGCTCTTTCATCTAATACATAGTAACTGTGACAGTTACGCTGAGGTGTACAATAAAGTTATTTCATTTCCATTGTCTGCAATACTGTGTGTAATGGTGAATTAGAGTCTAAAAAATCCTTCTGCACTAGATAGTACGCCGTCACACAACTAGTGTCATTACTCATGCATAGTGCTTAGTGGGTTCCTCCAGACAATGAATGAGTAAATTTACTGGTTTGGGACAGAATCTTAAAATCTGTGTGTGTGTCTGTGTGTGTGTCTGTGTGTGTGTGTCTGTGTGTGTGTCTGTCTGTCTGTCTGTGTGCGTCTGTCTGTGTGCGTCTGTCTGTCTGTCTGTGTGCGTCTGTCTGTCTGTCTGTG
>JAQMYL010000019.1:11911516-11934333 GCA_030014365.1 Clarias pachynema
AAAAAGTGCTTTAAAGTTTACATCACTGGATACATACTTACACTGGGTTAACTAGGTTAATAACTAAGTGCCATTAGACCAACACATCTGGGAAGAGTTTTTTTTATTTTTTTATTTTTTACACGATTTACAGGACTGTCCACCACCTCCATGGTTTATTCCCCTTACCTCTTGGCTACACAGTACCAGAAAAACTACCTTCACCCCTGTTAATTACACTGTCAGTCAGTACCTGACGATTTCCAATTCTGCCTGTCGCAATTATTAGTTCTGCCAGTCACAAAAGGATGTGTGTTAAATAAAGAAACAAATCATCATCTGTTGATTGTAATTGGTGTTTGCAGAACCATTGTATAAAAGCAATATCTCTTGTACCCATGACCGCATTACAGCCATACTATATTCAGCAATACAGCACTATCTCTTGTGTGATATTGCTTAATTAACTGTTATAACAATACAGGCAGTTAATTTGATTCAGTTCAATTTTATTTGTATAGTGCTTTCTACAATGGTCATTGTTACAAAGAAGCTTTACAGAATCCAAAAAATGTGTAAGAAAATCTGTCTAAATCCAAATGATCAGATAAGAATTGACAGAAACCTTGAGGGGAACCAGGCTCAACTGGATGATGTCAAATAGCAGGGATTGATCTGCAGTCATACTGTGTGTTAGGTGGCTGGAAGTTCATATAACAGAAGATGTGTTTAAGTTAATATGGAGTCCAGTTTCATTATTGGAGGCTCACGTACAAAACAGTTTGTAGGAATTTCTGTCCTGAACTATTAAACTGCATCAGCCGAGTCCAAGGCCATCTTCAATATTGGTTACAATATCAACACAACAAAATAGCACCATAGTTACGGAATAGACTTTTGATTAATGTTCAGGACTCAGTGTTTAAGTCCAGGCTGAAAACATTTATTTAGTCAAGCATTTTATGAATAGATTTGTTCTTGGTTAAAGGTACAGTATTATGGTGAGCTGGTGTGTTTGGATGCTGTGTAGTCCCACTCTCATGAGCTCACTTAAGTTTGTTGACAGTGAAGTAACTGGTTGCGTTACTTCCCAGGGAGCTCTCATGCCTGTGATTCCTTCTGGCTCTCTGTTTTATTTATCCTGTAGTCCCTGCTGGCATTCTACACAGAATACTGTATACGCTAACCTTATGTGACTGTGAGTTTACCTTTCTCTCTCTCTCTCTCTCTCTCTCTCTCTCTGTTGAGCTACACATGGCACTCCTGGGTAACCAGTAGTAATCCTAAGCCCTTTAGCCCACTAGACATGTCAATTGTCAACCTTATACCACATATTTATAGCAAGGATTTGTTTATTTATTCCCTTTTGAGTCTCTTTCCTCTCAGGATTTCTTCTTTTTGTCATCTCGGGTGTTTTTTTCTTCTTAACACCATTGCTCGTTCATCTGGGACAAACTGATATTTCTTTACATTTTTATACATTTATATCCATGATTGTTATTCCTGTGACGCTGCTTTGCTACATTATCCATTGTTTTTATCAAAGCACTATACAAATAAAATTACATTTTCTTATTTTAAACACGTACTCTAACATTTTCTCTAATTGAGGTTTTAAATGTTATGCTCATACAGTGTTCACGTCTTCCTGGTTGTGAATGAGAGTACTCTTTCCCCGGACATGGTGTGTCAAAGGGTTCTCAGGCTGAAAGTGAGAGGAGACAGCGAGGGTTGTGGAGGATGTGGTGGGAGCGTGGGCCCCTCACAAAGTGTCGGCTCAGTCAGCATGTGGTCCTGGGTGCAGTTTACACCTCTACAACTGCTCAACTACAGTATGTTTACTATGACATTTCCACATCCCTTCACTCATGTGCATGTCTTTCAACTCAGTTAAGAGGCCCAACCATTTTCTAGCATGACAATGCTTCTGTGCAAGAAGTGAGGTCCATGAGCACATGGTTTGCCAATGACCAGCCAACCTTGGCAACAAGTCTTAAGACTTTGTTCAGACCGCCAGCCCAAATTCAGTTGTCGCAAATCAGATCTGAACCACATCAAGACGTGGGTTGAAATCAGATTCAAATTGGATTCCTAAAGACGTGTCTGAATCGGGATGGTCTACCAGCTCAAATCCGATTTCAAACTGCCCTTTACACCATTTACAAGTCCACACAATCATGTGGTGAGGGATATGGATGGTTGAAAAATGAGCAAGAAGGTGATGGAAGGAGAATAAATGGAAATATAAAAAGAAACTTACCAGATTTACAGGACTGTCCACCACCTCCATGGTTTATTCCCCTCACCTCTTGGCTACATATTACCGGTAAGAATTTAAAACTATTTTGACCTCTGTTAATTACACTGTCAGTTACTCATTGTCTGTCTCCAGCTCTGCCAGTCGCACTTACTTACAGTAGATCCACCGGTCGAGGAAGAGTATGTGGTGATTGAGTAAAATAACTGGTTAAATAAAGAAACCAATCATAACCTGCTAGCACAAGAAATTGTAAAGTTGCTACGCTCCCTGTGCAGGCAATGCCAGTTAAAACCCAAGCGGCTGTTTTGTAGAACAAAAGTTATTACTTTTATAAAGGGTAAATTGTACCACTGCCAGAATATGGGAATGAAGTTGCAAAATATATATATATATATAAACGCATATTATTATTATTAATAATAATAATTTATTTATTTTGGTCATAGAAACAACCGAAAACAAGCATAAAAACACGTGATCATGTGTATTTGTATTTGTTGCTATTTATTTGTCTTTGTCACCCAGTTTAAAATTTTTGCTCAGTCATGTTTTGGGGAAGTTGGTTAAAATGAAGAAAGATTCAGTTCATCATATTGCCTATTTTGTGCTGAAAAAAAGGATATGTCACTCCATCCTGAACAATTATACCTTATACATGCTTATAAAAAAAAACACCAAAACAAATAATGTCTAAAATGCTCTAAGTTTTAAGGGCTACGGGATATTCCCTTGACAAAATTCCACCATTTATAACACCCTTCGATGTCATCAATGCAGACATCACTTTCTCCGTGTGTATCCCCGGCAACATAAGCACCTTGGATACCTGTTGCTGCTTTTGTTTAAATTTCGCATTATACTGTACTAGCATGTACAGTACAGTGTACTATTGAAATGCATATAAAGCATAAATAAATTGTGTATTTACTTTTACAGATTACTAGCCTATATAATGATAAGAATTAATTGATTAAGTAGATTATTACATTTGTATTGTGGCATATTGATATTATGCCATTCTTAAATATCTCATCATCCTGTATACAGTGTAACAGTCGGGCCTGGAGCCTATCCTGTATATATATTTCAGTTTCAGGGTCCATTTTTCTGCATTCCAGTGAGAAATTTAGCTTGTCTGCTTCTGGGGGAATTCATGAACCAGTGCTCATTTGTTCCCTACTGTATACCATTCACATTTTCCTTTAAACCAGTGTTTTTCTCACTGTGGTTTGGAATCGTAGTTAACATGGCTGAACACCATGTGATATTCCACTTCACTACAGTTCTAGCTGATCAGAACGCAGCTACTTACAGCCTTTTTGTCTCACCTACTGTAGCAAAGCCAGACTTATGGTCCAGAATTCTATTTCCGATTGATGCTTTATTATTTAAGAAGCCTAAACTGCTTAGTGTTTAAATATGTTATCTGGACATCCTGCTACCTTCCTTTGAGCAACATTGGACATTTTCCTAGAGTCTGATGGATACTGATATAAAACTGTCTTCCTACGTAATAACAGACGTTTCAAAGAAAGGTCCAGAAGTGTTACATGTGCATTATCAACAAAGAAGTTAAACGGTAGCTGTTTTTTTTCTTCTTATATACATATATACAGTGAGACAGAGAAAGTTGGTTACAGTAAGGATAAGAGTTGAGCATGACAGCCAAACCACAACCTCCTGACTAGATTGCAACCCCACCTCTCCAGGGTTTTCTCTTCTAAGAATGACAACGTACTTCTTGAGTCCCCCAACTACCCCCACCCCCACAACCACCAAAAATCACTTCCTCTAATGAATTCCTTTAATTGGTATGGTCTCCTCCAAAAACGTTTTTAACTGTAATGCAGGGTTTTCCAATCACCGGAGCATCATGACATTGCGGGGGGTTTGAGAGATTGATGGAAATGTTAATAGTTTTACATTAAGTTACAATTTTTGCAATGTAATTAAAATACAAAAAGTGCAAAATAACAGTAAAAAGCGATCAAATACACAGAAAAGCGTAAAGCTGAAATATATTATGTTATAATGGTTGTGCTACAGTATGTTTTTGGTATAACCTGACAAAAAGGTTTAACAAACACTTGCATATTTGTTTAACACATCCTCGACAGTTTAACAAGGAATATGGAACGATCATCACATGATTATTAGTGGTGTTGGTGTGATGTGTTTCTAGAGTAAACGTAGGGGTTTGGTGGACAACTAAAATGAGCCCACCAGGTAGTTTGTTCCTTGTGAGTAATAAAATACATGTTGTCTCAGCTTGAAATAGTAATAGAATAACAGTTCCAGAAAGATGCAAAAACCCCAGCCTCAGGCTCTTCTTTTCTATTGGCTCAGGACTGGTAGAACTGCAGGGATAACATTCACCTAGATGAACCTGGCACAAAGCGAAATTTGAGGAGGTGGATGTAAAAACAAAAAACAAAAAAAAAAACACACACACACACACACACACACACAGCCGGAAAGTAAATATACCTTTTTGTTACATTTCAATAAGTCAACTTTTTGGACTTCAAATCCCACTGAATTGCCTCAGTGCACATTTGTCATTATTTAAGAGATTAAACATTTTTTTATTTTCTTACTTCCCAAATCTTCAAACATTTTCAAACACATCTCTACCTCAACATTTATTTCGTGGCCATGGAAAGCATGATCACCTTCAGCCTAATCCAGATAAACAAGCTTCTGTCCAATTGTGCGTGACCTTGCAGCGCTCTTTCATCACAAACTGCCATCACAAAAGACCCTGCCAGCTTTCTAATACAAGTGTGTGCTGATAGTGTACTGTATAAGCTACTCCAATTTAGCTGAGGTGTAAAAACTCGCTGTTCTTTGTTTCTCTAGTCATGTAAATATGCCTGTTGGTCGTGATCCAGAAAGGTTTACGCCTTCTCCCCACACTGGCCCCTTTCACTCTTCTGTTCTGTTCTGGGAAAGCAAGTTAGAACAGAACTGTTACTGCATCAAAACTGTTAAGTCCATTGCCTGTAATCTAATTGGCACAGAGAGGCGTTGTATTGTCAGCAGGCAGAAGCGTGGAGGCTGCAATCATGCCCACCCAGAGGTTTCCTGTCTGTAGTGTTGCCTCAGTCAGGAAGATAATGGAGCCCACCATCCCAACAATTCTGTGTAATATTCTGTTTACTACTTACCGTGCATGTTACATTGGCTCAAGCCTTCTCAATACTACAGCAATGTACTAGCATGTTAACCTCCTACAAACGCCTGAGGATCTTTATGATGTCAGGTTTACGTACTGTACTGTATATGCAGAGGTAGTAGATGTCGTTAAAGATTATAACTCGTCACATTTGAGAAATAAATGAGAAAAAAAGAATAAAATCTTGTCTGTGATATACTGTGTGATAACATGTTCTCCATATCAGATAATACAATGAAGGCCCTCTAATGACAGCCCTGCGATTAAAGAAAATTACTGTGCTCTGTTTTTGTCATCAGTCAGTGTGGTCCCACAAACAGAAACATCGTCCCTAATGCTTTAGGTAGCATGATTTTTTTTTTTCCTGTTAGTTTGCTTCATAAATAAAAAGCTTTATGTCTTTTATCCTTTGCTATCAGCTGCACAGTGGTGTACAGTAGAACAACAATTCCCACCTCAGGTCTGAGGTGTGCATGGAGTTTGCAAATCATCTCAAAAGTTATCATTACTTTAGTAGGTTTTTATTTTTCATTTTACATTATTATAATTTTAACACTCAATAAACTCTTAATAAGCTGTAGCCTTGCTTGTTACTGATGTGCTTCCCTCATGGGTGAACCTTACACCAAAAGCATTTCTAAAAGTGTTTCATTCTTTCATCATCTGTCAGAAATGATCTTCTAAATTTTATGCCTCTATTTTAATCAGTGTTTTTATTGGCTCAGAGTTTTTTTTTTTTCTTTTTTTCCCCAGAGTCTTTTAAGGCAATCAATGAACATATTTTTATTATGGTGATATGTGCAAATGCATAGCAGTCTCAAGAAAGGAAAATTTCTTTCTTTACTTTAGAATCTGGCTTAAGTTAAGTTAATAAAAATAAAAAAAAGTCATCTGAACACAGCTTTTATCATGGACATTTGTTAAATATGCCACCCTGAAAAATTAACACAGTGAATACAGGTAAAGTGATATTTTGGAAATACACTGGGATCAATATCTGCAGTGAGCTTTTATACCATTTAATATTTTTCAACAAACTACAGTAGGAAAAAACTTCCCAGATAGCAGAAAACATGATCGAGATCAGATATGATGCAGATCTGTTGGAGGTAAAAGCCTCCAGAGTAAACCAGGTGCTAGTTCATGGCTGGTGTTAGTGTGGTTCAGAGCCAGTTCAATAGTGAACCTCCTAAGGACTGGTTTTATTATTCCAAGGGCTGGAGAGTCAAGTCATTAAATCACTGTATATGTCTATGTGCGTCTCTACATTCCCAGCAATGTTAGCGGCGATGCTAGCGGCAATAGCGCGCTTCCATGTGGCTTTGCGAGCAGTTCTCCTGGAAAACATTACGAGAAAGTATTTGAGCTGCACAGTGCATATTGAGTCCATTTTGAAAAGATGCCGGTCACAAACTTTTAATTGATCATGATAATCTTGCCCCCAGCTCCTGACTTAAGCGGTTCTTTGTTTTAACCCAGCAAAGTGTTGGTACCTCGATGGAAATGTTTTTTCTGTCTGTACTTTGGCTGTCTGGAAAACAAAGAACTGGTTTCAAATTTGCCACCATAAAGGGTTGGAAGTGATCAAAGTTGGGTGCAGATTGGAGTTATCTGCTATCTGAGAATGCATCTGTCCTGTCATTTAATATATGCCCTTTTGCTTTCCTTTTTTGAATATGCTTCACCAGAAAATAAGAATCTATTGTGCTTTTAAAACTCATTTGGAAAAACAGAGTTTAACTTAATTCTTGAGAACTTACTTCCAACCCCATCCGCTAATTTATGACGCGCTTAATGATTAGCTGATCAGATAAATTAGTGATGTAATTCATTTAGATCCCCAAAGATGGCGTTAAGATCCTTTAATATAAAGTGAAACCCCATTTTAAATGCATATTAATTTTTATAATCATCATGTTATATTCAATGGTGTGAACCTACTAGTAATAAACTTGAGTCACCATTCCTGGGTGCAACTTCACCTCACAGGGGCCACTGCAACTTTCTACAGGATAAACCAGTACCTGGAAATAAATGAATGATTTAGTGAAATTAATTAATTTACTGGCATCCATTGCATTTCTATTTATTTTATAATGAATGTCTGAGTTAAATTTTTTATTTTAAACTTCTTTCATTTACATGTTTTTTTTATTCATACTTTGGTTTCAAAGCTTTAAATGCTACAATCTTTCAACATCATCATAATCATCTTGTAGATTTCTCACTAGACAAGTCCATTGTTGCTGTCCGTGATTCCTTTATACGGGTTTTCTTATAGTATCAATATAGAGTTTAATAGAATATCCTGAAAATGTGAGTGAGAATATAGTCATGCACTTTGAATGAATCCAAAATGGATGATTTTATTTTCTCATGTTAAATGTCAGTGTAAGTACAGTATGCTATTAATGTCTCTTTTTCACATCAGCACTGCATCCCACTGCTAACTTCACTTGAATATGTCAGAAGTACAGATAAAGCTGAACGAAGGCTCGATTTGCAGTCACTGTAACTCATATTCATGATTACTGAGATACACAAAATAGTAATCTTTTTTACAACTGGATGTTATTGTATAAGCAGTGCAAGCAGATTTTAAAACGGTCTTTACTTTCTGATTCCACTGCACAGCTGCTTAGATTGCATTCATACTCGCAATCTCAATGCACACAGTTTCCAGTTAAAAAAAAGGTTAATCAGTCAGCGAAACAGTGGCATTTCATCACACTGCGGTTCAGATGGGGTTGTGACGGTTACTCGTCTGTTATAGCTATATAAATCATTGAGACAGTCCCCGATGACTTTGCAATGTACACTGAGGGTGTGAGCTGGGCATTTCGGCTTGTTAGTCATGTCCGATTTCATGAATGGAACATTGAAAAGTATTGCGGGTTGTGTGAAATTGTACCGGAAGTAGCTCCATTTAGCCACAGAGGTTTGAGTTTCGAGCAGACCTTCCTGATCAGGGTTTTCTGACTGCTGGCCATGTGTCCTGTAAGTTGTTTCTGTCAGAAAAGAGGATATTGAGCCACTAAGAAGGGGGAAGTGTGAAAGGGAACTGTCATTCAAAAAAACTGTCAAAATTTAATGACAAGTACAAGAGAACAGTAAAGTTGTTAAATTTCAGCTTGTGGGAGAAGTTGCTTATACTTTGCATTATGAAATATTGGCAAATCTGAAAAAAAAAAAAACTACATTTGGCCAAAAAACGAATTAAGGAATGAATACACAGGTAACCCCAACTTCTAAACATAGCTTTTTGAGGAAAGCCAGATAAAGCACTTGTTATAAGCAGATTAGCGTTCTTTATTTAGGACATAAACTGCATTGCTTCAGTTATACATATTGTATGAACAGTTAAATAAAGCACAGCAATTTCTGCTTTCAAAATTATTATTAAACAGATAGAAAGAGCTATTTTTTATCAGAAGTATTTAAAAAGATATAAATCCATCAGTTTAAGATAAGATAAGATATACCTTTATTCGTCCCACAGTGGGTTAATTTCAACATTACAGCAGCAAAGAACAATGTGCAAACATAAAGTAGTGACGGTTCCGTGTATAAAGACAAAAAGAGAAAAACAGATACAAAGGAAGGGGGATAAAAAGCAATACAACACAGTATTTACACTTTCAATTAAATCAAATTGCACTAGGTAATATAATATTGCACAGTTAGGAAAAAAAGAGATGTTATTGCATAGATGTCATGAGATAATATATCTATTATTTAGGATATTGTAAGTATTGTAAAAATGTAAGTTTACAGTATATCACAGTAATAATGACAGTATGCGGTGAGTGGTTCACTGGTAGCAGTTCTGATTGTACAGTCTAATAGCAGCAGGGAGAAAATAAATTTCAATTAATTCCTCCTCTTATCATATGGTTATTTTCAATTTCCTCCCAAGGATTGATAATACAACGACACACAATCATGAAAAATATAAAGTGTCAGACAAAATGGTTACTGAAAATGAAAGACTGAATGACTGACTGACTGACTGAATGAATGAATGAATGAATGCTTCCCAGTAAGCACACTATCCCCAGGCTGTCTGTTGACTGTCTTTAAAGAAAGTCTTTAAAATTCTATGTTTTAAAATATAGATAAAAATCTATATTGCTAATTACTCCACAATGATTACTAAATAAAAGGACTACTTTTTAAAGAAAAGAAACTATTTTTATTTATTTATTTATTTATTTTTTAATGTAAGTAAGAAGTATTATAAACTTATCTAAAATGTTTTCTTTATGACACAAGGGAGTTAAAAATCACAAAAGGCAAAAATATGTTGTCAAAATTATTTGGGTTACATAAGCATAAATTTTGCTTAGATTTTTCACTCCATCTCCCACAGTTTTCTCACAAAGAATAAATCATCCTGCAGTTGTATTTGTCTTTATTTAAGTATGCAATTTAATATTATATAGTACATTCCTGCTCTAAAATGCAGATTTGTAGTGACTCAAAAAAGTGGGGCCAGCAAATTAAATCAAAGGAAAAATTTTTTGGAGATTTGGTGCATACAAACACCCAATGGCTCCAAAAGCAGTAACAGGGTGTACAGTAGGAATCATTTTCTTGGCTTAAAATTCTTCCCAAACCTTTTGAACACATTCAAAACACTCTTGAAAATATCAACTCATCACGTGACAGAAAGAAGCGATGTGATTGAAGTTAACATCTGTTTCTTTTACTTGAAAATCTGGTGACAACATATCATGCTTTGCTCAGTAGGTGTTTAATACTTCTAAAATTAAGTTATTACAATTTTTTAATTAAATGCTTTATTACAGACAACCTACTGTCAGAAAATAATAATTGAAATAATGAAAAAAAGGCCAAATATGACAAATATGAAAGTGTTTAATATGTTTATTTTAATGATATAACATATTTACTTCCTATTTACTTCCTACTACCAAATGCATTTTGGCAAAAGTAATCCACTTCATTCCTTTTTATTACAAACACTTTTCTACTGCTCTGGAACCTTTAGAGCAAATTATTATATCACATGAGGACTGTAATCAATGATATTTTCTGTTTTTCTATGTTTAGTGCTATTAAACTAATTAAACTAATTAAAATATTAATTACTTTTATTTATACATTGTATTTTAATATTAAATATTATAGAATATATAAGTAAGTATAAGTAATTATAGTATAGTAGTAGTATATTATAAATGTATTATTTTTTGCTGAGATATTATGTGCAATGAATAATCTGCATAAGCTTTATAAAACAGCAGTTTAGAAAAGCATATTCGTTTGTTTGTTGAGATATATTGTAAAAATGTGGTTTTATTCTTAAGCTAAATTTCTAGTGCAGTTCTACTGCAAATATAAGGTATTGCAAAAATGTGCACCGCTGCAAATTCATTTCCAACAAAAACACAAATAAATAATTAAAATGTACCAGACTTTATATGTTCCCAAACAGTTTGCTAGTTTTAATTGTGGTGAGAATTTGCTGAAACATGTCACCACTCCCCTAGGGCTTCCAGGAGCTGTTCTTTAAACAAGTAAAAGTAAAAAATCTTGCCCTTGAGTGACTTGACTTTTTTCTTTTCTTTTCTTTTTAAAAAAAAATCATTTTCTAGGATCCACACTTATTGTGAAGCACTTTCTAAGTTAGAAAAAACAGCCCCAGCCAAACTACTCAGTATTAAACTGAACTACTGTACATAAGACTATTGGTAATGCTGTTGTTCTTGGATTCACAAAAGTTTAAAAAGTGACCAACACAGGCATTTGTAAATGAATTTTTTTAATGTATTTATTAATTTTTCTGAAAGAGAGTTTAGCAAATCTGTAAATACACATTAATTTATGTGAGGGGAGACTCCCTCCACATTCAGAACCCTAAAGAGTTTAGAGTTTTAGGAATTAAAAGTAACAGCTGTTGTATTTTTCATAATGGATAGGGGGAAAAAAACGCAGAACTGTAATTCGAATGACATGAGCAAAATTTATTTAAGATTTTCTCAATTTTATGCCCATTTTAATTGGGCGTGATCAAAGAAAGCAACAAACTTGATAATAACTGGTTTAAAACATTCTTTAGATAATTTCTGTTGAATCTGTGGTCTGTGTTTCTTCAGTTCCCCAATCACAAATTCAGTTTCTACCTGTAATTTATGTCCATTTACTCCTTGCTATATCTAATCCATTTATCCACAATTATCTATACCACTTATCCTGTGTTGGATTGTACTGTATGTATCCCTTGGACAGGGCACAAGCACACACACTCTCACACGCCAATCACAATTTGGAAATGCCAATCAGCCTATACCATGTTTTTTGGACTGTGGGAATCAGAGTACTGTATACTACCTGGATGAAACCCAACAGCATGTAATTTGTCATTACTTTTAAAAACCAACTACAGCAATTAGAAATTATTTGTCTTTTACAATTGAGTACTGGAAAGTTAAATAGTACCGAGTGAAGTTGTAGCATGGACCATGTGGAACAAGCATTTCATATTTTCTTTTTTTTCTTTCTGGTAATTGCACTACAAGATACTAAACAGAGAATAAATACATACATATATCCTTGAAATATCAATTCATAAATAAATGAATAAATACATTTCTATTCCTGTATGAGACATGCAGGTCATGATCCAAAAAAAATTTGATTTTTTTATACAGTGCTTCATTTGTCCAGTGGGACATCAGTGTTTTGTGTCATCACTGGAAATAAATGTAGCATAGAAGTGATTGTATTAGTAGTAGATCATTTTAGAATTGCTGAAAGTATAAATAACACACACACACACACACACTTATTTGCATTGCCTTGGGCCTGCAGGTGGAGTCATCGCACCAACTTTGCTATCCTTTTCACTTCATAGCGCAGTAGGGTCTGCTGACTGTGACCCCGGTGCTGGGAGAAAAGACTGATTCAGCACATGCTCACACACAGCCTCACCCTACTGCCAAACATAACACCACCCCTACAAACAGACACAGAGCATCACAGAATCAAATGCCAAATACATATCATTTACATTGCAGTACCAAACCTGCATCAGCGTCACCTTTTCAGCTGCAATGCTCAATCATGAAAGTTAAAATTAGATGAAAATTTATGTTAACGCTGTATAAATATAGTGTGACAGTTGTCAGTTTGCTGTTTGTTGACATTCTCTTATAGGTGTAAATCTTATTGTGCCATTGTAAATTATTTAGATGGCTTGATAAGCATATGTTACCTAAATATTATCTTATAACCTGGAATGCTTTGGATAGTAGACTTTCAATATACTGTACAGAATCTGGATCTTTTTGAGGGGGAAAAAATTCAAAATTAAGCCATCTTAATGATGAATATCTGTTCACATTTTCACATTTTTAAAGACAGAATTTATTCTCATTTTTTTCCAGAGACACAACCGGGTCACCATTGGCACCAAGAGGACACAAATGTCAAATACTGACAGGTACCGCAACGTGGAGGTGTGAGGGGTGCTTCAAATATATTTGATAGCATATTACTTTTTGTCACTCTCTCTTAAGGTGAGGGTAAATACCTTGTCCATGATGGAGGAGTTTAAGTATCTTGACTTGTATTCATGAGTATCTGACCTGAAAAAGTACATTATACTATAAATGTACTACTACTGTTCTGGCATAGTGAAACATGAACTCAGATTGTGTTAGAAAAGACAAATACATATTTTTTTTACATAATTTTTTTTGCTTTTCAATATACTTTGTCCATCTGAGCTGTGAGCCATAAATGCATCGCTGTCTTCACTTATTCATCAGAGGTGAATGTTTGTCCTCTCCTTTTAGGGGTCAAACAGGTGAAAGTCCGATGAAGCAAGATCAGGACTATAGGGAGGATGCTTTCACATCTCAAAACAAAATGTTTTTGCAGAGCGTCGACAGCGTAGGCAGAAGTGTAGACTTGGATGAAGTTTAAATATAACTGGAGTTAGTGATATTATTATTTCAGGTTAAAGCCCACATACATGTCTGCCTGTCTTTCTGCGAGGCAGAACTCTCTGCCTACCTTATTAATACAAAGAAATAAAATTTTGTAAGAATGAGTATTTTAGTATGCCTTGTTTTACACGTTACATGTTTTACAAGTTGTATTCCTTTCGTCGCCAGCCAAATACACTTCCTGTTGAAAGTAGAGTTATAAATCTGGCATAAACATGTTCATAACATCAGCTTTACTCAAAATTTATTTTAGCGCACTGGGCTCTTAGGCAAATACCACAGGACTGACAAAGTTTTATTAAATTCTGTCCAGCCAGTTTTAAGTGATGTTGTGACAAAAATCAGCTGGACAGAAATACAGATATACAGACATACAGATTTTTTTTTCATACAGAAGTTTTTTGAGCCTGTTTTCATTTCCTCCAATGTATGAAAGGTAAATATATAATTGAAAAGACCCTTTCTTTTATATATATATATATATATATAGTATTCATATAATAAACACACCATAATATAACATGGCCTAATATTGAGTCGGTTCCTTAACAGTGCCACCATAACAGTGATGCACCGTGTGTTCTGATCACAACCAGCATTAACCTTTTATCAATCTGATCTACACTAGTACTTATATTGGGTCGCACTACATGGGCCCTCACTCCGCATGTGCGTCCCACAAGACCTGCAGTTTTGGAGTGGCTCTGACCCAGTCTTCTAGTAATGAAAATCAATTTGTTCAATCAGTATCTAATTCTATTTGTCCTGCTTTACACACATTTTACTTCCTACATTGATGTCGGTCGCATGCATCATCTATTAGCAATAGGAATAACCAGTCACTCATAACCTGTTTGTGTCAGCAGTTGTTTCAGTAAAAGCTGGTGTGATTGTTTTACCTCAGAACATAGATAATATCTCAGAGGTGTTCCTTCTGCTGCCCTTTCACTAATTTGGAGGTGCTTCGGGGGTTAAGCCCTATTTGAAAAAGAGTCTCAGGGGGTCAGGGGGCTAGACCTCTCATGTAATGGCAGATTGGAGAGTTTCTTCCGTTCCCTCTCATCCTGGACGTACGTATGTTCATTCATAATAAATAATAATAATAAAAATATTAATAATAATAACCTGTGAGGGGTCAGAATGTTGGTGAAAAGGAGGGGGGGTGCTATAACATTTGCTTGTTTTCAATTGTAAGAGGCTCACGTAAGAGAGTGAGGGGTGTGGGAGTTACCATAAGGTAAGGTATGTGCCCTTTATGTTCATTTTTGTTAAGCTAATACTTTTATGGAAAGAACTTTACTAGTAAAGCACAATCTAGTACTAGTATATTGCTAACTTAAAAGCCTCTGACTAGCTAATCATTGTATTTTAACTCATAAACAACTCAAAAGGGCTTTTTGTACTTTTACAATTGCTGGTCATAAAACGTTGGTTGTTATACCCCTAAAGAGCAATTCATTGAGTATTCTTTATTAGGAGCATATATGTACATTGCACACATTCTGATTACCTTTTTACAAAGACTCATGCATAAGATAAATATGCTTGGATTTATAGATAGTGTTTATAGCACTAGATGATATAAATCTATATCACATTCCGAAAGGCTTATTCCCATATTGCATTAGCGGTCTTAAATAAGACAGCTTTTGGCACACAATCTAAACTTTAAGTGTGAGATTCTTGCTGATAATTCACAAAATCACATGACATTGCTTTATAAATGCAACTAAATCGAAAAAAATAAAAGAATGGTTATGCTCCTGTGTAATGCATTAGGTAAACTGGTTGGTGATCTTGTTTTTAGGCTAATATTAAATACATGTTCAATATTGGTCAATACAGGTCAGATAAGAGGAGATCATTTATTTATGAAATTTCTACATTGCTTATCTTGTTCAGGGGCCCTGGAGATTTCAGGTACGAGGAGTGACACAACATGTCCTGGACCATGGCAGGGCACATATCCACACACAATAGAGGCAATTTTCCTCATTTCTAATCTTCATGTATTTGGACTGCGGGAGGAAACCAGTATACCTGGAGGAAACCCACCAAGCACGTGGAGCACATGTAAACTCCATGCACACAGATCCAAGGCGGAAACTGAACCCTCAATCCGGGAGGTGCAAGGCCACAGTGCTAACCACTACGCCTCTGTGCCGTCTTAGCATTTATTTTAAAGGCATTACTTTGTCTTGCTAACAGCAAATTTGTGAAATATTAATGACGTTATTTTACCATAAGACCATGTATTCAAACCTACAGTGAAGTAATAAAACTAAATGAAGAAGATGATGAAGAGATGTTGTAATGTACAGATGTCAAATTCAAATACAATCTAAGCTGAAACTCAAAATAAAAAAATTCAAAAACAAAGTGTAAATGGTGCCAGATATGGTCATATTAAGCAACACAGGGAATTGTGTGGACTGACGATGGGATTTCTCAGTGTGTGTATATGAAATGCAGATGAGCAGAGCCACACTAACATACTGACCTAATAAACATTCCATCTGTCTGAATGTGTCACGGGCTTTCTGTTACAGGGAAGATGATCACTAACAACATCTGCCCCTGTCTTATTTCTCTCACTGTGGTCCTGCTAAATTATTATCAATCCTCACTGCTTAGGCTTGGGGTTATGCTTTATTACTTGCTTATATTTAAATGGGATAAATTCACTGGTTGGTCCAATTGGCAGTATTTATTAGAAGACGAGAGTGCTGTAAGATGGATGGCTCTATTTTTGTTCCAGTAAAAAAGGAGTTGCTGCCAGCACATTGGTAATTTGGTTGGACGTAAGCCAGCATGCCTGCACATCAGGGGGTGGGGCATTAAAAGCTGATGGTGCAATGTTAATTTTAACCCCTTGTAAGTGCAAAAAGGCCAATGCCCTTACACCCTCCCTAATAGTGCTCCAAGCCTCATAAAGCATGATTCATTTCTTACAATTTGGTCTTACAGATATTCACTATTATTTTATTTAATTTCAACATAAAAAAGCTACTTTACCCAACTATTGATTTAATCATTTTATTATAACAAATAGGAACAAATATATTGTAAGAACAAAAGCTTTCGGACACTTGGACATTGCGTTATATTCCCCCATCCCTGTTATAATAATGAGGCGACATCATAAAAGTTTTCCCTGATAACTTAAAATGTGTCTATATTATACTAATATTTTGAATATTTTGTAATATATTGCGTAAAAAGCAATCTGAACAAATCAACTACAACGTGCTCCTCAGCACATGAAACTTCGAACACACTGGGATGATCATGAGATACTGGAAGGTTAGATCCAGCAAGATGGAGCAACATGTCACACATCAGCAAGGAGCATGGAATAAATTGAGTCCTTCTTTGGCAACAGTGTAGTTTCATGGCCCCCTCAGTCGCCGGATCTGACAACACCAGATTTCTTTGGGGTATGTACTGTATGAATCAAAATGATCAGATCAGATTGTCCATGATGACCAAGCCGAGGGTGACAGTGGAAAGGGTCAGCTCCCTGAGATGGCAATAGGAAGAAATGTTGAGAAGAACCAGACTCAACAGGAAATCCATCCTCATTCGGGTGAAAGTGAAAAGCAGGAATTGTTTTAAAGTTATACGATGTGTTAGGCTGCTGGAAGTGGAATTCTAAAATTAAAGGAAACATGTTAGTTGGACTGAAATCATACTAAATTGAACTTCTAGAAGTTGGACTAGCACACCCAGATAATGTGGTTGGGAGTCAAGTATCTCCTATCATGTAAAACTCAGTCAGGCACATAAATCGACCTCTATGCATGCTCCACAGTTATACACTGGTATATTCTGCTTTGTGTCCTGGGGTACAGTAGGTTCCAGTCCCCCTGCGACCCTACACAGGATACTGAGGGAAGACTGGATGGATGGAAACACTCATTTTTAGGTAACACTTGATGGACTATATCTGAGCCCACAGGCACACATGGTTGGCTGGCGTCACTGTGATTGATACAGGAGAAAGAGAAAACCACACCACCTTTCTAAGAGCAGTAAATCTTTCTGTGCCATCATTGGGATTTGAGCTTGTGGTGAGAGGGTAAATATTTTTCTGTTGCACCACCTGGGAGCCAAATCTATGAAGTCTAATCATATCTAATTATGAACATGTGGGAATGGCAGGTGCTGATCTGATGGAACATCAAAGCAGCACTCCTAACCTCACATCTGCATAATGCATTTATTTTAACCTTAGATTGTTTGCCATTTACTTTGTTGTGCAGATGGTTGAAAAGAATATATTATGCTACATCTAAAGTTTTTTTGATTTGCCTGATAACTCCAAAACAAAAAAACAAAACAAAAAGAGGCACATAAAAAATGATGTGTATACTGTATGTGGAATTTCTCTCTTTTAGCCGTTTTCTTCTTTTGGATTCAGTTTTTATTTCTTACAACTTTTAGTTTGTTTTTAAGAAATACATTGGAACCAGCACTACTGAGTAAGTCTAACACTAGTATAACACAGTTATTTTTATCTTGGCCTTTTATTCCTAGTTGTAACACCACTCCTGCCTGCCCAATTGCCTACTTTCTGCTTTCACTACCCAAATATGAAGCAGAGGAGGAACTAGTAAACAAGAGCTTACTGGACAACAATGGCCCTCCTCCTGTTGCTAAGGGACTCCAGGCTTCAATTATGTCCCCTGTGGGATGTTCACCTCACTGAAAAAAGTCAAATTGAAATTAAGCCTTAAAGAAAACAAAGCACAGTTTTACAGTCTGTACTTTACACTCCGATATACCTTTCGTGACTTCAATGCAAACACGACTCTTGGGTTATACAGTATACTGTAGTTTATGTCACGTTAATAAGGAATATTTAAATTTCACTAATCTACACTCAGTAAATTTCATTAATCTACACTCAGTACCTCATAATAACAAAATGAAAAAATGATAATTTTATGCAGTCAAAGCATCACAGAGAACCTGAGCATCTCCATCATCATCATCGAGTTAAACCAGTTACTACATGCATGCCAAGCAGACCATATGTGGCCATTCTGAACAGCAGCCATGCTGAGAACTCCAGCCGGAAGTGGGGCACCAGTATGTGTCAGACAGGTCCAGCAGGCAGAAGGGGTCAGGATCACTGTTAGCTCAAGAATGCCATGGGTAGCTCAACAGAAAGAGAGAGAGACATGTTGCCACATTCTCATGACTAGAGTAGTCCAAGATGGATTTTTTTTTTCAACACAAGCATCTACATTTAAACCTTAAAGCGGCGAGATAAAAAAGTGGCTTTTTTCCCCCTTTGCTGTGAACTGCATGATGATGCAACATTAAAGCAAGGGATAGTTAAGGAAAATAACAGTATTATGATGGCATTAAAAGATACAGAAGAAAACATTCAGTAAAGATTTTGAATATTGTCACTATATCATACGTAGGAATGTTAATAGTTATTTACATAACAGAAGGGAATGCTTTTATTTTCCCTACACAGCAGTGCAACACTATTTAAAGTGCAGTAGTCAATAGTTCTTATCAATATAAAAAGTATCTAAAATATGTCTTAATTGAATTGAATATAAAAACAAACCACTGTAAACTTGCCGTAAATCAACAATGGGCCGTCTTTTCTCAAAGTTAAACAAATACCACTCTATATAATCTCTCAAACTGTCAGACAGACTCATTACTGCTTCTCGCTTAAGCTGATATCACACAAGAAATATTACATTCAAGGGCAGAATAAGGAATAACTGAAATACGCCTCACTAATAAGCTGAGCTGACTAATAAGTGTGATGGAGGTGGCAGATGGCCTTTGTCATAGATTGTTTTTTGCCATGGATGGTTTTTCTAGTAAACCCCCTCTTCATCCTTCCTTCTGTAAAAGAAGATCAGCTATAAAGTAATAAAATTAAATTGTATGAGAATATTCATGCTTAGTTGAAAAAACCCTTTGCAAGGTCACATTTTAGCACTTAATACTAATTATACATTTTTAATCAAATTTGAAATATGTTTTCCTTTTGAAATAATCTGAAACAGAAAATACATTTTTAAACATTTTTAAAAAACAAATGTAAGGCTTTTACATAATCTACATCTCTATCTGTGACTTGTGACTCATGCTAACAACACTGGAGGAATGATCACTGATTAAGATTACTGATTGATTTGACAGCACTGGAGCATCAGATACATTTTCACAGCCAGTATCTGATTAAACATTTACCTGATTACTTTTAAATTGATCACCCATGAATTTCAAACCATTGCCATTAACACCCCCTAGGTTTTGAGTTCCCCTACTGCTGCCAGGGCAGCTCTGGCCGCTCAGGGTGTGGTTCCATGGGACCTCTGGGACTGTGCGGTGGTGTTTGCCAAATCTGGGTAATTCGGAGGCCAGTCAACAGCCTTGAACCTTTAGCGTGCTAAGTCCTCTGGACGGCAGACTGTGAAGCACTGACACCTTTGGTCAGCATTGATTTTTGGGCAGTTTTTACTGCATTGGCTTTTCTGTGAGATCAGGCTGGGCGGACTTGCCTTTGGTCCCTGTAGGTGTAGATGGGCTTTGAATGATCATGCTCCTGCCGCTACTTTACTGGTATGTAATTGATAATCAATATTATTCAATTCAACTGGTATTGTGTTAATGTAATGGCTCGGGTGAAGCACAGACCTCTTGGTCCTACAGTCTCATTGGGCCCTCTTCCTTTCTCGATCCATATCTCTCACTTTCATTCCAGGCTTGCAAAGACCCTCCTGCCATTGGTGCCCTGGGTAGACAGTCTCACTTTGCCCCTCTATGACACCCTTGGCTATGGCTGATTGGTGTATGTTTGTTTTACTTTGGCATGTATTTTTTCCAAAAGCTGCATTCAGTCTTAAGAAACCCATGCAGACTAGGCCTCAGGTCATCTGTAGAGAGGATTTGAAAAAACAAAAGGTTTCTTCCTATTGCCATTTCGAGAAGTTTTTCCTTGCCACTGTCGCTCTTGGCTTGCTCATCAGGGACAATCTGATCATGCATGCTGGTGGTCAATAACACCAGCTTTGGAGTGCTGTAAAGTTTCACATTTTGGGTAGGAGAAGATTCTCACTTTGAGACTGAAATGATGATGTGTGTGAGCCTGGTTGTAGTTTTTGTTTGACAGCAGGTATGGTAGCATGGATGAGACTCCTCCACAGGCATTGATTTTTGCTTGTTCTTCCCAGCTGTTAGAATTATTCAGCCGGAGATGTGTGTTGCAGTGTCCCTTGGCCAGTTCATCATACTACAGCTCTTTGCAGACAGTTTTCATTGTTATTGAAGGACATTTCGTTTCATGTCATTATCCTGTCTGAGATGCCCTGCAATCGAAGTTTCCCTGATTGAGCAAAGGTATCCATTTAGTTTTTTTTTTATATCTTGCTAGTAGAGATTTATGTTCTTTGAAGAATATAGTAATGATATGTTAATGATTACAGCAAACTATAAATCTACTGAGCCAAATTTGCTACTGAATCTACACTAATGCAAATTTGTTACAACTTCTGTAGCGCTCCGTAGAGGTCAGTAACGGCTCCTTACAGCCTTTTTTGGGCTCAGTGCTCAGTTTGTTGTGTTTGTTAGCATCGTCGGGAGGGAATTTGGAGCATGTTATTGATTTTGGATGTATCCCCCCACCACGCATACAGTACAACACACACCTTACACTATAGTCTCAGGCCCTGTATATTCTAGGAAGACAAAGAAAATGACAATATCTGCATTGAGTTTAATCATACACAAAACAGTGCATCACTATTTATATTCATGAGAACTTTCAGGAGATAACACACTTGATTAAGAGAGAATCCAAGAAAACACATGCAATATTATGTGTAATGTATGAGGGCTCATGCACACACCCGTACTGCCGAAGTTTAGAATCAATCACAAAATAACAACAGGAATAAACAGATTAAAAATGTCGTTAACATTATTGTCTTGTGTCAAAATTTGCTTTAGAGTAATTTTCATGTCCTTAAAAAATTCATTTAAGTCATTAATGGCACAATGTGAGGTCACTACACTTTTAAAACCGAATTGGTACCGACCTTAACAACTTTGACAACTTTAAATCAGGAGACGTCATGAGAGGTCGGTAAATTTAGGCTCAGTGGAATGGGGTATAACCATAAGATACCATTTTACCTACAGTATTATACACTATGTTACTGTTAAATGATCAACGATAGGATTGATGGGATAACAAAAGCACAAGTTTTTCACATTATATTTATTATTTCTTAAGAAGACCTACTATAGTAATATTAGTTGACAAAAGCTTTTTTTGACATAAAAAGACTGGAATTAATAATCACACCATATTCTTTTACTGCTGCACATTATGTAACAGAAATGCCATCCAGTGTTTCTATGACATCTGAAAGCTTACTTCTACTTACATGTGGTACATACAGTATACCAGTACGTATGCATTGTCAGAATTAAGTAGAAGGAAGTTAATAGCCATTAAGTGTATAATGTCCTTTACACATTCCTCAACTTCATTATGCTCGATTAAGCATCTACATAATAGTGGAAGCTTATATCACTCTCTCACTCATCAGTTATACCGCTTAATCATGTACAGTATAGAGCATGGCGGGGGGCCTGAAGCCTACTGTATACCAGGAAACTTAGGGCGAGGTGGGGTACATCCTGGACAGAATGCCAATCCATCACAATGTACACACACACACTCATTCACACACTACGGGCAAATTGGGAACATCAATTAGCCTAATCTGCATATCTTTGGACTGTGGGAGGAAACCAGAGTACTGGTAGAGAAGGCAATCAAACCTGGTCGGGAATCGAACCCGGGCTGTCTCTGTGCTATGATGAGGCCTAAATCCTGACTAATATGTTTCATTACTGAAACAAAAATAATGAGGTCATCACCATTGCATACTGATAGTGTGTTCTGTTTTACATGTGTGATCACTATACCAAGGTGTTAGTTTTATTCTCCCTGATTTTCCTTTTCTGTGCAGCTACTTTAGCTTATGGCAAAATGTTGACTGTCAGCATGTACAGTGATGTGATGAAATTTTGTTGGGTCTGTGAAATTATTGATTAAACCATATTGTATATTGTATAAAAGTATATTGACCATGTTAGCACAGCAAGATGCATTACTAATTAAAAAGGTAAATTTTAAATGAGGTAATAATTAGAGATAGTATTATAATGTGCATGACAACATTTTCTATATTTAAATTTACACCTGAAGCTTAGAATTTGATTACAAGTGTATGTACTGTATGTAGGTTTCCTGTAAATTTATGGGCCGCATACTTATTTAAATTCCATCTATAAATGGGTAACAGATTAAAAGAAAGAACAGCTAATAAAATAGAAACTAACCGCAAATAGAATAGAAACTAAAGAATAGCAAATATATATTTCA
>JAQMYL010000019.1:11940679-11953826 GCA_030014365.1 Clarias pachynema
TGAGCTTGCTGGGGGAAAAACCTGGAGTGGAATTTTAGGTTCTGGAGGTGCTGGGTTGATCTGGCTGGTATGTGACACCTATATGAAGTCTGATATCTGTTTCTAATGTAAACTTTAAACACCAGCTGCACATTTAATGACTGACCGTATGTCTGGCTGTATATTAAAAAATGTCAGCTATGAGTTTCTTTATCAGTTTGACCCAGGTACAGTAATAGATTTTAGAATTAAAGAAGTAAAACCTAAATGCTCTAAAAAAAAAAAAAAAATTCTCCACAGACAAATCAAAACAGAAAATCATTTTTCATAGACAGAATTTTTTACAGCACCAACAAAAAGGGAATAAAGTTTGACTTGTGTTGCCATGTAAATAAAAAAAAAGTCTTAAATGATTAAAATCTCAAAAATTTTTAATGGTTGGATTTCGAATGATTGAAACAGACAAATACAGACAACACCCAGAAATGCATTCAACATTTATCACAAATATGACCTGGCAATAAAATAAGAAAACAACCAGTAATTATGAGAAATTATAGGCTTGGAGTAAATAGAGCTCAAGAGATTTTAAAAGAATTCATGAGCAAAGCTGTTTCTTCTCAATTTAATTGGTTTTACTGAACAGAAAATAGCTATAGACTTCCTGTCAGTTGAAATCAGTCTGTGATTTTTCACATCAATGAGTGTTGCTCATCAACGAGTGTTTGGCAGTCTGTAGACCCTCCGTTCATGGGATAATTTTTTACACATTTTTGAGAAAAGAAATAGAGAAAATCCCAAGACATCAGCAGTTTCTGAAATTCTCTAGCCAGCTGTATCTGGTACCCACCTCGAAGCCACGGTTAAAGTCACGGAGGTCATTCTTTCTCACTCTGTTAACTTTAGGTTAAGCTTGTGACCTGTATTTGCATGATGTTATTCTTTGTGTTTCTGCCACGTGATTGAATTATTGAATTCCTGCATGATTGAGATGTATATGTTAAATGAACACTCACTCACTCATCTTCTATACCGCTTTATCCTGTATTCAGGGTCACGGGAACCTGGAGCCTATCCCAGGAGACTTAGGGCACAAGGCAGGGTACACCCTGGACAGAGTGCCAATCCATTGCAGGGCACACACACATACACACTCACACACTACGGGGAATTTGGGAACGCCCATTAGCCTAACCTACATGTCTTTGAACTGTGGGAGGAAACCGGAGTACCCAGCGGGAACCCACCAAGCACGGGTAGAACATGCAAACTCCATGCACACAGAGACGGGAATCGAACCTGGCCGGGAATCAAACCCGGACCTTGGAGGTGCAAGGCGACAGCCCAGAATTTGATAGATTAGCAATAAGCTATGTTCATTACAATAAATTAATAGAAAGTTAAATATTCCTTCTAGCACTCGAAAGGTTTAGAGGATCCTTCAACATCAACAAGTTCTAAAATAATTATTTTGGAATTGTGTAGCTTTTAGATATTGATATGAAGCCGATTTTATACATTATTATTATTATTATTATTATTATTATTATTATTATTATTATTATTCAAGATTCAAGATTCAAAGAACTTTATTAATCCCAGAGGGAAATTGCTCTTGGTTATACAGTTGCTCAGATTAATTTACCGGGAAGCAAGAAATGTAAAATTTAAAGAAATGTAAAATTCAACGAAAAATAACAGTAAATAGAAGTAAAATAGAATAGAATAGTAATTAGCTCTGGCACATAATTTAGTTACCTATTGCACTAAAACTATTATTATTATTATTATCCAATGATGATGATTTTAATTATTTGGCAAAAACCACAAATAACCACATCCTAAAGGTGCCAGCCCTTGTTAGAACTTGTAAGCATTATAATAAATAAATCATTTAGTCAACTAAATGAGTTTAAAGAACAATCACTGACTTGCTTATTCTATTCTCTTTAGGTTCTTTAAAACCCTGGAATTACCTGCACATCACATTCTGAATAGCAAAAGTGAGTCAATGTTTTTGGAAGAAACACTGAAGCTGTATTACTGCCAAGACATCCACGTGCCACTATATTGATGATTTTGTAGACAGTTCAGCTTGGATAAGCCCTCAAGCAATCTTTTTCCCCCTATGATCTGTAATGATCTGCAAATCATTACAAAATTTGTATGGACAATTTAGTTCTCAACAAGATTTAAAATAGGAATTTCGATCACAATTAAAATGTCGTTACCATTTAATCTGTTATGTGACACAGTTTAATACATCTGAAGTATAAATGCATACTGATACATTTATAGCAGTACATTTAAGTAATTCGGTTTTATTACAAGGAGGCTAAATGACCTGCATTATATGACCCTGTATAAATGACTCACTAATGGTTCTGTTTTTATACCTTGTTCAGAACATGCAGTCAAAAGTAGTAATATTATTAATTTTTGGTTTGTATTACACATATTCATTAATGTTATTCTTGTTCTTTGATTAGCCCCAGACAAGTTAAACCTAAGAATAATTATTCTTTAAACCTACATACATTTAGGTATAAAACAAAAATATAGGTCCTATAGTACTGTAAGACAAGCATTGTGCATTTATGATTAACTTTGTTTACTGTCTGACCCACTTCCTGTCAGACATATACGTTCTCCTTAGGTTTCTGCAGAGTTCATTACTCACGACTGGGTTAAATCCAGCTTTCTTCACCTCAACTGTTATCTGGTTTTTTTTTTTTTTTGTGCTAGAACTCTAAAGCTCTTCCAAGTGAAGCTAAATAAATCCTTCCTGTACATCCTGTTCACCAGATCACTAAAGGCAATTCTCACCAATTCAAAGACTGTAAAGAAGACTTGACTCACCTCCCACGTAGACTGAACATGAGAGAATAAGGATAAACGTCTGTGTGTCTCAGCATGTGAGAGTTAATATTTATGTGTCCAATTACTCCCCATTACTCTTCTGCTGGGAACATTTCCTCTCCTCCATTCCTGCTTGGCTGCTCTTTGCCTGTGAGGAGGTATTGACCTAATGATGGTTTTATCCTCTTCACACTTTATCCCCTCTCTGAAGAGCATGTTCTACAGGCATGAGTATAACACTTTAACTGCTCAAGCAAAACGCCACAATCAGAAGGAAAAAAAAGAACTATACAATGTGTGTGCATAATAATAATAATAATAATAATAATCATAATAATAATAATAATAATAATAATAATAATAATAATCATAATAATCATAATAATAATTCTTACTCATTCATAAGCCATCGGTAATTTAGTATAGTCAGTCCACCTATCTGTATGTTTTAATCAGTGTGAAGAAACCAAATCACCTTAAAGATATTTGTGTGAACACAGGGAGAACTGAAGTTCAAACAGTTCTGGATTTTGTGATGGTCCATCCTCTAGTACTTATTCAGGGCATCCTGGACCTTTAAGAAGAACACACCAGGCTACTTATTCATCTCAGGCTCAGAAGGTTACAATCGCTCAATAACATTTGTATTTATCTTTGCCAGAAATCAGAAGTGAATGCATTTTCAAAATTTGATGTATATACTGTACAGTATGTCACTTTTTAAATAGGTATTCAAACTACACTTACGATTGGGCAGACTAAATAAATATTTCCCTGTGTAAATATTAAGGTTACCTGGATTTTGAAATAAAACTATCTGCAGTCCCATTTACGTAATTATAACTACAGATTTATGTTTGTTTTGTGTGGCTCATAAGTAAAGTGAGTCCTGCATTACATTTTGGACTATGTCAAGTGTAATAGCATAGCTATTAATATTGTCTCTGGCCCCTAAGAAAAGTTTTACTATTTTTAACACTTTTATGAAAACTCAATACAATATTATAACACTTTCATGACAAAGTTATGTATATTGTGTGTAGTTTGGAAACTAGTTAACCTTAAAACATTTAGGATCTGTCACATCACCACCATTATAGTGAGATCGTTAATTAATTTACTTTCTGGGAAGTCAGCCAGTACCGTTTTTGACCTAATAACATATTAGGTCAAAAATCTATGGAATAATCTATTGAAGGTGCCCTGTCAGCCTCTGACTTGAGCTGTGCTAAGTAGGCCACCTGTTTGGCCTCTGCTTTGGGCACAGCTGCCACACTACTGTCCCTTTTTTTGGCTGCAATGCTTCGCTTGACACAATGTCCATAGCCAACCCCCACCCACTTCAGGGAGCCCCACCACACGTACAGTACTGGTCCAGTTGAGCTTGATGCTGGTTGACCTGTCTCTGGTTCTGTCCAAGACCAGTTTCTTGTGGATCCATAATTTACACACAAAAAAAGATCACACAATGTAAGAAAAATACCTCTGGGACAAAGGGGGCATGTATTGCATGATTTAAACATAGTAGTTGATGTCTTATTGCAGACCAAGAGCTGAAAACTGGGAAAAACTAAAAAATTTAAATATATGACCTTTCACAATATATAATTGGTAATTAAATTCAGCTAGGGTTATTTTTCTGTTTAAATTTTTGAGTGTGTTGTAAAGCTGTAATGACACCGGCTTCATGGTAATGATGTACTCTTTGAAACTGGAATGAAGGGCTGGTGCAAAACTTTCCATACACTGCAGGTAGGTGAGTAGTTGCTAAAGACTCAAACTGATTAAACCAGAACCCACATTAACCATTTTGTCAGTTTTTCAAACCAAAGTTCTTTCAAAAACATCACCATCATACTGAGCTACAAATTTAATCACTGAAAGTTAGTCACTAAAGTTTCACATTATGTCTAAAACTCATTCCTGGGTAATCAACAAAATCCCCAGTGTTAGTACCCAAACAGATGATTAAATAACCATTGAGTGTTTATACAGGTCCAGGTGGACTCAAATGAACCGTAAAAAAAACGTGTTAAATCAGTGCTGGGGATTTTACATTGTAGGCACCAAATGCATAATTTTTTTAAACTAAAAATCTTTGGTACCATTAGTAATCAGAGATACTTAATTTGAATGAATCTATTGAGTGAATCAATATGAATTAACGCATCCTACTGTGCTTTAGTATTAATGTAGTGAATTGTTCACACTTAGCTGCCATGATCTTAATATTATAATAATGTTTCCGTATTCCCTGTTCGCCGTAGCCTTGACTCATCAAAATCAAAGGGGAAAAACTTGTAAATCCGAACCACATGTGAGCTTTCTTCTCAGTACTAACAACCTCACAGCCCCCAGCCCCCAACCACCTCATGTGCCCCCTGTGGAAGTATTTAGAGGGCTCTGAGGTCAGCAAATTCACTGCCGTAGGTGCTACTAGTGAGAGTAAATCATTTGATCTCAGCATGATGCTTTCTTTCAAAAAATTAACCAGCAATCATGGCATTTGTTTTGGTTAAAGGCTGTTTGACCAGAGATTGTTAAATAGCCTTGTTCTATCATTTATGAGAAAAAGAGGAACTCATTTAAGGGAACTTTGTTTTAACACGAAACCAGAGTCACAGCATGCGTGACAATCCAAGCCCAAAATATTGCTCGTCTTTAACAAATTTAACAAATGAAAAAAAAAAAATCTCCTTTTTGCAAACAGAAGTGGTGAAATGGTTGCAGAAAAGCAAGTCATAAGTTTTCCGTAAGTGGGTGAAGATGCTGTATATAGGATAAGGGGATTAGTAGAAAAAGTTACATGTAGAATTAAAATCTTGTGGGTTGTGTTCTTAACTGTGTAGATCAAACTTTCAACATGATACCAATTCAAATATAGTAACCGTAATCTCCTTAGTTTATTATGTGATTCGGAATGCAATGATCGCAAGCTAGCTTTGGTGAGGAAACCAAAAGACAATGTTGTGAACAAAACCTGGTACTTAATTTAACATTTCTTAAAGTTTTGGCTCTCTTATCCCACTTTTTGTTAACTAACTGAAGTGAAGCTGAGTGTCTTTCTATGAATGGAAGATATACTGTACAGTATGACGTGCTTTGATCTAATTACTCTCGCAGAACATTCGCAGAATTGCATTTTTTTCTTACCTGAATAAACATTTTATTTGCACTAGACATTGTAATGTTAAGTGTAACATAATTTATTTACAAGTGAAAAAATAGTGCAATTAAATTATGTGTTAGTTACTGTACTTCTGAGAACCTTTACTTCCCACTGTCAAGGTAATCTGGTTCTTGCTGGAATTCTTTGATCTGGTAATTAGCCATACAGGAACTATTGCTTTAAATGCCAGTATACAAGCCTTCCTTTCCTTTCATTTGCTGCCAAATCAGAGTTTCTGTGGTTCAGCCATCCATGGACCTCTCCTAATCATACCGTGAAGTCATTGCTTAGCACATCTTTAGCATTAGGCTTAGTATCTGCGGTGGGTGCTTTGCAAGAACAGAGGTACCAAAATGAAGGAGGAGAGCTTCTTCTAGGCATATTGTCATTATAGTACAGTAGCTTTAAATGAATACATGCTAAGTTTCTCTTACCTAATCCAATATTCCCTCAATCAATTTTTAATGCCTCATATACATATGTAGTTTGTGTATTTTTTTTCACATAATAAGTGAATAACAATATAGAGATCTTGACTTATCTCCCAAAAACATGTCAGTAGATGAATTGGCTATACAGTACTAAATTAGCCTTGAAGTGAACATGTGTGTTCTTGATATACAGTATGCAATGGGCTGCTAGTCCAGTCACAATGTATTCCTGCCCTCCATCCAGTGTTCCTGGGAGAGGATCAGGACATTTACCAGATGAAATCATTTACTGAAGATGAATGAAGAATAACGTCATATATTCACTAACTGAGGTTGGACACCGTAAGGTACATTTTATGGCCAAAGGTTTGTGGACACCAGATTGAAAGACTATTATGTGCTTATTAAACGTCCCATCCCATTCCAGACTCCCTTTGCTGTTATTATAGTCCCCACTCTTTTGGGAAGGCTTTCCACTAGATTTGGGAGTGTGGCTGTGAGGATCCATGTTCATTCAACCACAAGAGCTTTAGTGAGGTCAGGGACGGATTGTTAGCCAAAGAAGCCTGTGGAGCAGTCAGCATTCCAATTCATCCCAATAGTGTTTAGTTGAGTTAAGGTCAGGGCTCTGCGCACACTCCTTAAGTACTTCTACACCAACCGTGGCAAAACATTCAGGCTTGACAGACTGTGCTTTGTGCACAAGGGCATTGTCATGCTATAACATGGTTGTTCCAGCCTTCTTATTTCCAGTGAAGTTAAATAGCAATGCTGCATCATTCAGTGTGCAATTGTCCACTTTATACTCTCTGGAAAGACCATCATAGATTATGGACGTGAAGTTCAGGCATCTAGGTCCTTTGGATTATATTGTGTTGTTGTTTTGCTCCTATTAGGGGCCACCGGTTTATTTTGGAAGAGGTTTTTTGCCAGATGCCCCTGCTGATGCAAACGTCCCATTTATATCTGAGTTGAGACCTGCGCTCAAGTTGTCTTGTGACCCCAATGGGTTGGCTGGGATGTGATCCAATCACATCTGGATAGGAGGTGGCAAGCCTACGGCTTAATCATTATGTATAAATATATAAATAATTACTTAAAGAGTCTCAGCAACGAAACATAATAGAGTAAGCTTCTGTGGCCTTGGACATGTGCTTGAATGAATATTGCGTAGAGCATTGTGGTTGTGGGTGGAATAGAAGCAATATACTTAAGCAAAATCACATAAGGGGAAGTACTGCTGTGCTGATATTAACTGTTGCTGGTTTAGCTGGCGACCAACAGTTAGGGACTGAGTTAGTGTAACGAGCAGGGGTAAACTTAGTTTACTGGTATTATGTAGCCATAAGGTGGGGAGTATAGACCAAGGAGGCAATAGACACTCCTGTTAATCTCATAAGTTTCTCTTTATATTTCCACTTATTCTGCTTTAGAATATCAGATCTGTTAAATTCTGGATTTCAGGGTAAAATCAATTCATGGTTAAACATAGTTACAGTAAACATCCGAGTACTGTTACCATTCATTACCACAACTTGTGGAATGCCTCTCTTGTAATCAGTTGTAACATGTCAGTTGTAACATGTCCAGTTTCTAACATTTCCATACATTTCTAACATTTGGTCAAGTTAGAACCACAAACATGTGTACCCAAATGTATTTTATTGGGATTCTATGTTATACACCCACACAAAGTGCACATAACTGTAAAGTGAAAATAATGAATGGTTTAAAAAAAAAAAATACAAATAAATATCTAAAAAGTGTTGTGTTCATTTTTATCCAGCCCCCCTGAGTAAATACTATGTAGACCATCTTTTGCTGCAATTACAGCTGCACGTCTTTTGGGGTACGTCTCTACCAGCTTTGCACATCTAGAGAGTAAAAGATTTGTCCATTCTTCTTTGCAAAACAGCTCAAGCTCAGTCAGATTGGATGAAGAGAATCTGTGAACAGCAATTTTCAAGTCTTGGCACACATTCTCAATTGGATTTAGGTCTGTGCTTTGGATAGGCCATTCTAACACATGAATGTGCTTTGATTTAAAACATTTTATGTTAGCTCTGGCTGTATGTTTAGGGTCGCTGCCCTGCTGGGGACTTGAACCTTTGCCCCAGTCTCAAGTTTTTTGCAAACTCTTTGTCTAAGGTTGCCCCGTATTTGGCTCCAACCATATTCCTATGAATTCTGACCAGCTTCCCTGTCCCTGCTGAAGAAAAGCATCCCCACAACATGATGCTCCCACCACCATAAACAGTTTTCTGCCTCACATATCGTGGTGCATTTTGGCCAAAAAGTTACATTTTGGTTTTATCTCACCAGAGGACCTTCTTCCACATGTTTGCTGTGTCTGCAAATGGGACTCCTGTGGGTCTCTGCAGCTCCTCCAGAGTTACCAAGAGCCTCTTAGGTGCTTCTTTGATTAACGCACTCCTTGCTTCGCCTGTAAGTTTAGGTGGACGGCCATGTCTTGGTAGGTTTGCAGCTGTGCCATACTCTTTCCATTTTCGAATGATGGATTGAACAGTTTTCCGTGAAATGTCCAAAGTTTTGTATAATTTTTTTATAAACTGAACTACTTAAAATTTCTCCACAACGTTATCCCTGACCTGTCTGGGGTGTTCCTTGGTCTTCATGCTGCTGTTTGTTTACTAATGTTTTCTCTCTGTTACTCCGACGACTACACAGAACAGTTATATATTTACTGAGATTAGATTAAACACAGGTGAACTCTATTTACTAATTAGATGCCTTCTGAAGTCAATTAGTTCCACTGGATTTTACTTAGGGATATCAGAGTAATGGGGGCTTAATACAAATGAATGCCGAATTTTTAAGATTCTTATTTGTAAAAAAGTTTTTTAAAAAACATTTATCATTTTCCTTTCACTTTACAATTTTGTGCCACTTTGTGTTGGTCTGTCATATAAAATCCTAATAAAATACATTTACGTTTGTAGTTATAATGTGACAAAATGTGGAAAGGGTCAAGGGATATGAATACTTTTGTGGAGCACTGTATATACAGTATAATGTGTATTAGTAATATATAAAATGTTTTTATTATTGTTCTGTTGTTTTTTGTTGTTGTTGTTTACATAGCACATGTAATAAAATCTTGAGGCTTCCATGTTTTATAGGCCAAAGGATCTTTAATTTATTTATTCATCTATTTTGTACCAGCACTATTCAAGGATTCAGATTTCGAAGAATCCTAAGAAAGTCCCTGACCGCGGTACTTGGAATTAGACAAGTCAGTGCAGTTTACTGTATATAAAGACACATCTGTTGTACTTCACACGGTATGATTAAGGGGGATGACCGTCCAAGATATTGAGCTTATTACATAAAGCTGGACATACTAACACACTCACATAGTATTGATACATATATAGACATTGATAGATCGATAGATAAATAGATACATTGGTGATATACAGTATGTGGAAGAATGTTTGACAATCTGAATTTGCATAAAACATTTAATAATATGTTTTTTTGTTTACATGCTATTGTATAAATGTTTGCAGAATTTTGGTCCACTGCTGAAATAGTCACATTTGTTGAGAATGTACTGTCGAACGTACTATACATATGAGCTTATAAATCCAATGTTCTTCTACACATACACATGTAGACACTTTTTTATAATAAATGAATAAATAAATAAATGAATGAATAAATAAAATATATCTGCTTTTCTTTGGTCACTGGAACAATGGCACATGGTGATCTTAAAGTCCAGAGTATGTTTTCACTCAATTTACAAAATGCAGGAATGCATGAAAGAATAGCCAACTGTGTAGAAATCTAATACAGGATATGCTATTACGTTCTGAGGCTTCAAGCCATGTGATTTACTGCCCACATCTTAGTGACAGCTGTCTTTTCATGCAGAGTAATTTGACCGTTACCAAAAAGATGGTGACATATTGTCTCAACAAAAAACACCCACTTCTTTAAAAAAAAACTTCTTTAATTGCTAAAGAATTGTCATAAATGCACTTGATTAACTTGTTCTTATGACATAACTGATAATAAATAATATAGGTTCTAAGATTTATCTCTTGGCATTGTGCGAAACAAAAAATTGGCAAATATATATGTGGCTAAAAAGTTCTTTCCACAAAAAGCTCTCTTTGAATGTGAAACAACTAGACACATACTGTATATAAACCCAAGCTAAATTCACACACGGAATAAAACTTAGTAGGTAAGAGTGAGAGGGGCTTCAGGAGCTTTGGAGGGAAATCACAGTCTTTAATCCTGTTGAAGCTTTTAAAAATGCTGTGTCTATACTGATCCGCAGATAGAGGAGCCCAGCAGCTTTTGTGTGCAAATTCCCCAGTGAAAAAAAAAAACAGACAGCAAAAGATAGAAAGAGGGAAAATGTGCATAGGATTCCATGTCGATTCCTGCTCTATCTACATGTGCCTTGTTAGTGGCCAGGTCAAAGCGAAAAGCTGTTGAGTCTTTGGTGCAGTGAAGTAATTCATCATATCTGACATGCATTCTTCTTATCTAGACGACTGTTTTTAGTTCTGTGTTTTATACTTCAATGTGCTTTATCCGTTTCTGTGTTACTGTTAATGGCAACAGAATGAAACTCAGAATTGAAAGAATTATTAAATCTGTAATCACAATTCTAAATAGACATTTGGATACTGATCTCAAACCAACATGGGCTATAAAGAAAAAGCCTTGCATCATATCAAGCACTAGTAAGCTCTTTGGATAAATTTGTGTGTGCGCTAGTCTGATGCCTAAATACCCCAGCTACTGTACTGTATATGCCTGCACATATGCTTATTTTCCTAGAAAGACTTAGAAATTTGTTTCTGGTGAAAAGTGATTATATTCCTTGGTGTTTCCTTGTTGTTCCTGGAATGCAAGTGTGGGCTCTGTCTTAAGGGGATAATATATCACCAGGGTTGGTACATCCATATTGACATACTAAACTATCGCCTAGAGTGACATTTGATTGAAGGCAGCCAAATGTATCAAAACTATTCGCCCATCTGTTAGAAACCTGACTGCAGAGCATGCTGCTGAACAAAGCTCTCTCTGAGTGTCTGTACACACAACAGACGTGTCAGTCATTAATAAGGATGTTAATGTTGCAAAGCAGGAAAAAAACTTTTTATATTATTTTTATTATATGTGCCATGTTGTTTTTGGTAACCATTTATCAGCTACTATGTTCATGATGATATAATTATCTTCAGATATGGGGTTAAATGTCTGGTAAATTCTTATAAATTGCACACAGATTGACTACAGAGCTACTGTGACTCAGACCAGGCTGAAGCAGTTACTGAAGATGGATGTATACACGGTTTTCAACACTAAATAACAAAAAAACATATTTTATAATAATGGTTGAATATTTTGAAATCTGCTTCAGTTCATTAAGGTTTTGGACGTTCACTTATGCACAGCTCTGATAAGGTCCTGCCATATCATTTCAGTTGGATTGAGGTCTGGACTAGACCATTCCAACACCTTCATTCTGTTATTTTTCAGCCATTCTGATGTACTGTAGATTTCCTGGTGTGCTTCAGATCATTGTCCTGTTGCTTGCCCGAATGTTTAGTTGTCTGACAGTTGGCCTCACATTTTTTTGTAGAATATACTCTGATATACACAGAATTTCATGGTCGACTTATTGACTGCAAGGTGTCCAGGTCCTGTGCCTGCAAAACAAGCCCAAATCATCACGCATCCACAGCTGTGCTTGACAGTGATTATGAGGTGTTTCTGCTGAAATGCTGTTTAGTTTCCCCCCAAACAAGGCACTGGGCATTAAGCTCAAACAACTCCACTTTGCTGTCATCTGTCCATATGCCAATATTTCAGAAGTATTGTGGTTTGTTCAGATGCAGTTTTGTCAACATCAGTTGAGCTTCTACAGTATGTCCTTTTTAGAAGAAGGGATTTCTCCTGGCAACCCTTACAAACAAACCATACTTGATCAGTCTTCTTCTAATTGTGCTGTCATGGACTTCAACTTTTAACATGCTCAGTGAGTCCCATAGGGTCTGAGATGTAGTGTTCTTTTTGTATTTCTCTGAGCATTGCACTGATCGTGGGGAGAATGGGACGTCCACTTCTATGCACTCCTGGTAAGACTGGAAAGTGCCATGAATGCTTTTCACTTGCCAATAATCTTTTTCACTGTAAAATGTTGGTTTCCAAATTGTTTTGATTTTATATTACAGTGGAACCTCGGATTGCGAGTACGTGTGTACAGCATGTGTGTACTGTTTCGTTTACAGCAACACATGTGTGTGCGCGCGTGTAAAGCAAAAGAAAGTCTCATTAGAGAGGTTAAAGATCCATTTTCTCCCTCTCTGTCGTTACAGTATGTGTGTGTGTGCACGTAATTTGACACACTTAACCCAAACCCCAATCCTAACCCACTTAAATCCCATGGAACCAGTAAGCGGGTACTTAGTATTACTTTTATAATATATATATTTTTTATATTTTAAAATTTGTTATTAAATAAATAATGGCACAGTGAAAAAAAGTTATGTTATTGTTTGTCTGAGATTGTAAGACCCGCTATGATCAGATTATTTGGATATGTTTTTATGCCAAAGAAAACCTTAAATAGGTGTTGAGAGATATTCAATATTCAACATCTCTTTATCTCAGTCGGTGATCCCCACATGCTTCAAAGAGTCCATCATTGTTCCTGTCCCGAAGA
>JAQMYL010000019.1:11956605-11967776 GCA_030014365.1 Clarias pachynema
GTTCACCATCCACGCTACATTGGGCTAACCGCTAAAGCTACGTCTTCTGGTCCTCAAGGTTAGTACATCCGTGACAGGTGCCCTAGTAGAGATTCCCAAAGCTCCAAAGAAACGGTTAGAAAGCCTATAAATCTAAAAGGATCTGATTCTGAATTTAAAATGAACAATCATACTGTACTAAGAACACCACATAAGCATACTGTACATGGATAATTCTTAGGCCTTCGGTTGGGTTTAAAACTTTCCAATTTTTTTTTGCATTTTTGTGTGGCAGCAAAAGTTGTTTTTTGGCACATCACCAGAGACTTTATCATGAGTGCCCTTGTTAGGCTAATTTATTGTTCAAATTAACTTGTACTCTGTAGCAATGGAAAAGGGTCATGTACTCTGATGAGTCCATGTGTGATGGACACGTCAGGGTACTGTAATAGCACTCGCTGTGCCAAGATCTGGTGTTGCTTGATCAGTTGGTCAAGGCTAAGTGACGTAATGTTTAAATAAAATGTCAGGTGATGACATGAATGTACTGAATGCCCAGGTTATCCCATCAATGGCTTTCTAAGAACTGTTAGTAAGTTAGCTCCCTCTTTTGCAACCACAAAAACAAATAAAATTAGGACTAAAATGGTAAAATGTATTTTTCATAATTTATTCATTGTTATCCATATTTATTCAGGGTCTCCGAATCCTCCCACCATATGTCATATTCCTGCCATGTCAGCTTTCCTCAACACTGTGCAGGCTACATACATGGCTGGCAAGGACAACAGTTGCCAGCACCACTATGTTCCCACTCACAATCTCCTGACTACTAACCTGTCACACCTGTCTTGCAATATCCACCACTGATTAAGAGAGATTCTTGTCACTAGCTTAGTCTAAAATCTATTTCAGCCCCATGTCTGACATTTGTGACTTTCATTGTTTGTGACCCTGTTTCCTAGTTTACACTGCCAGTGCCAAGCCCGTTTAAAATGGTAGGGTTGCATCAGGAAGGGCATTCGGTGTAAAACCTGTGCCAAGTTGCTGTGTGGCTCTGGCGACTCGACAGGAGCAGCTGAACGTCCAACAATATATACAGAGCAAAGAAAAAAAATTTACACATTAAATAATGAAAAAAAGTCTGTATTTAGTGTGACAATCCTTTGAGACGCCGTCTAAGGTACAATTTGTGCAGTTTTATTAAGAAATGAAGTTTTACTGACCATCCTGCAGAACCCCCCACAGTTCTTCAGAGAACTTTGACTCTTGCACCTACTGTATTATTTAGCACCCGGTTTGACTTGATCGCCCCTCCCTCATCTGTGTATGTAAGGTTCAAGTCAAACCAGGTGTGTATATAGACAAAATAAATAAATAAATAAATAAATAAATAATAATATAATATAATATAATATAATATAATATAATACAGTATAATATAATATAAATCTATATATTTTTTTGTCTAAAAAGCAGTCGCTTATTTAATGTGCTGGTTTCTTTTCGGCAAATAAAATCTTTTCTTTAACTTTTAAATTTGTGGTGAAATACTGATTTTTCGAAATATATATGCTGCATTTAAAAAGCTTTAAGTTTATAGAAGTTAAAGGAAGGAGAAGTTTATAAAGTTTATAAAGACTGAGAAACTTGTTCTGTTCAGGAATAATAGCACTTCATTGTTCCATCCACATGAGCTATAGAATAACACAAAGCTGCCAAATTTGCTTAGAGTGGGCCATTTGTTGGTGTCATACCATGAGGAAATTTAGTTAGTTATGCTGCTGTTCCTCTTTGACAAAAGATAGTGTTTCATTAGAGAGCACCAGGGTGTCCGCACAGTAAGTTACAGTGGAGTCAGATCTAATTATGGTGACGGTGCAGCACAATTATGCTCATGTATTTCAAGATTGAAGAATTTTTTTTTGCCATTTGTACACATACCAACAATATCAGTGTCAGTAATCACAATGTCAGTGATAATAACAAACGTACCAAAAGTAGTATAAACATATGATAGGAATAAATAGTAGAATGATTTAAGCTATCAGACTACAGTATACTGTATGTATTTCAGTGTAAACCTGTACCACTGCACCTACTACAGATTTAGACACTTGGATGTGTAAGACGTAACACCATCACGTACAGTAATGCCATTAATATAACCTGCTGAGGATGATCCTGTGAACAACCTAAACATCCATGATATGATCGTCGATGAAACCATGAGGAGAACTTTGGACTGAAGTCGAACCAAACAACTTAGATATTGTTGCTTAGAAACGCAGTTGCTGTGATAGTTTTAGGACTGCAAATGCTGTGATCAGTTTTGCACTCAAATCTCAATCAATATCCAGTTAGTAACTTCAGGGAAATGAGCTTCATGTTAAAGCCATAACACACAATCCAGTGTCACCCACAGGTGTTGTTCACAACGTCTAACACATTGTAATGCTTTATATAAGAACAACATGGTTATATTGATATGAGTTGAATTTAATGAAAAAATTTTAAATAAATTTTAAAGAGTTTAAGATCAGCTTTCTTGTGTGCTTATTTTATTCATATGTTAAGTGTTATGGTTAGTCCTCTTGGGGGCAGCACAATGTACAATTCTAAAGGTAAAAACACACAGACAGTTACTCCATACTGTCAATGCACTGCAAGACAGGGTTTATGAGGAAGCTGCTGAATAGCTAACTAGTATTTAACACATTCAGCGATTCTCTTTGAATTATTAGTATACACTGTTTGTGTAAGGTCCCTAAACAGTATGCATTTAACTTATGACTAATGACTTATGACCATGCTTGGGAATGATTAGCAAAATTTGAAAACTACAGGTTGGAATACTGGATGCCTGAGTAGCAATGTGACACAAAAAAATACAAATAAAGAGATCTGTGCAACATTTTTGAAAAGAAAAAAAAACGATACAAACATTTTCAAAAATTATAGTATCAAAGGATTTTAATGAAATTGAATAATGTTCCAGCAGAAACATTAATACTGGATGATTTCATCACATTGTTGTACTTTGGTTGCAACATCGTCCACCCAAAAGACTACGTGACTTTGATAAAGTGATGTTGGGATAACATTGAATTATTGACCCCATATGAACAACTGCAGAAATCACAACTAGAGAACCGGATGAACACAGCTTCCACACACACACAGAATGTGTATTTCATGTATCTTGTACACAAAGCACTTGTGCATCTCTTGAGTGTTGCTGCAATATCTCTCAGTTTAATTTTCTTTGCGAAATATTACCGTGAATGCATCATGGCTCCCAAATGCAGGGAAACCTAATAATATCAACAGCACGGGGCAAAGGAAAAGTATCAATTTGTGAGACAAATGGTTATTAAACAATACAAAGGTGGAAAATCTGTGAATCATATTACTTATTATTTAGGCATTGCACATATACAGTATAGCTGAACACATGCAATATACCATACAGCTTTGCTAAGGATTTACATGTGTGTACTGCAGTGTGGTGTGTACACAAGCCAACAAGCCTAATGCTTTGTTAAATATTAGTTGTGTAGTATTTACTTATTAATACTTTAAAAGTTATTATTTGGTGCTAGTTGTTTGTATGTTGTGTATACTACTATATTGAGGTTGTATACTGTATGTGCACTTACAGTACTAGTGGACTAGGGGGTAGCACTCAGTGCTCTCACCTCACTGAGGGTTTAAGACCTGCTCAGTCCATCAACTCAAAAAAGAAAGAAAACTCTCTCTCTCTCTCTCTCTCTCTCTCTCTCTCTCTCTCTCTCTATCTATCTATCTATGTGTGTGTATAGATAGATAGATAGATAGATAGATAGAAATAAATGCCACAAATAGATGTTGTTTTGAAGTTGTATTGCAGCAATGCACTGGGGTTATTAATTCAAAATTATCCCAACATCATGTGTCCAATTTTGGTACATCAAAGTAATAATAATTTCTTTTTTCAAAATCTAATATTTACAGTGTCTCACCATCCGTAATGTTGTCAGGTTAATGTTTCCATGTTGCGACAACCAAAAAGTCCTGCTGGAAAACACATATATGTTTAACCAGAATTGAGAAATCTGGATTATCATCACCCAATAAATTAATGTACACATGTGGGCCTCACACCTATTGTACATTATCATACAAATCTTTTTTTTTTTTTAAACTTCAGAGCATCGCTACCATAGATTAATGTAGCCCACTATATGATGCATCTTAACACAAGCAATTACTCTGACATGTTAACAACTCCGACTAATTGGTCACAACTACAGTACGTTTAACACCAGCAATGTACTGTACAGTGCAAGCTGCATTACTACAGGCAACAATAATCCACTGAGAGCAACTAATATAATCAGAATATAATATGGGCTATAATATGTCGCTCATTGAGTCTAGATTTATGCAAACTGTAGAGGCATTGGCAACATATCCAGTTGTTAATTCAGTAATACAGTAATCTATAGCTGATGCTTCTATTCTTTTAGACAATGGTACTGTATGATGGAGGAATGATTGAGTCGTAGAAATTACGACTGCTATGAATTAGGCTAACTAGTGCAATGCACCTAGTGAGTTTGTATCTAGTGTAAATCCTCAACAATTGTCCCACATTGGTTCTATGGATATGAACAGTTCCAATTTTCTGGAAAAGCTGCACATTTCTAGACAGAGACTTTAAAGTTTCCTTCCCATAAGAATAACCAGCAAACATTTAAGATTGCTAGATTGAAGCTTAAAAAATAATAAAAAACAGTTTACAGCAACCTGTGCTGAGGCCTTTGCCAGCCTGTATCACTACATTCCTGAACCCAGCCTAGGGCTGCAGCTGTTTCTGCCAACCCAGGTTCCTCTGCCAGAAACTTCCCACATCACTCCGCCGTTTTTTGGGCATAGCTAATGTTTTTGGTTTGTATGACTCTTGCCTCTCCTAAGTAAATTAAATGATATATTTACTAAGTGGGCACAGTGTTGAAAAGCTTTACATTCTGAATCTAGAGAACTGCCCTTGAGAATGCAATAAAACACACTGTTTAGGTCAAACCTAATTACAGTCTATATTTCCTTCAGTACACCCAGAAGATTGTGGGGAATCAGTTGGATTTGTGCAGTCATCCAAAGCAAGCTTTAAGCCTTTCTAATACTGAGCACCATTAACACAATGTCTTTTTTATCATGCTATCAGATGTTTTAGTGATGGAAATTATTCCTTACAAACATACCACAGTATAGTGGAATAATTAATTTTAATCTATCAAATGATTCATTATTAATAACAGAAGCTCTGACAGTAGTGTAAGGGTTACTTTAATATGTCACTTAAATTTTTTGGTTCTAAAAAAAATATTTGAACATTGTATGGTGGACATTATACATACACAATAAATGATCATAAAATTGTATTTAATGAAAATGCATGGTGGACATTACACATAATATACACAAGTGTAATGACACAATACACATTTTTAACATTTGTACCGCCAGATTTGTATGGGCTTCCCAATACTTTTTGTTGCCTATTTTGCAATAATTTATGTATCTGAATATCTCCAAGTCTGAAACCCACATTTTGTGTCATCATAAAATAATAATCTCCCTTTATAAAACATTAAACCTATTCTCTATTTACAATAGACCAGGACATTTATACAGCCTTTTACATAGATGCGATAAATTTTTTTGAATCTCACCTTAGACAGACGTATACAGAATGGTATTAAACATATTCCATATACATTAAAAAGATTATAAAGATTTAAACTCCAATGTCCAATTTGTAAACCTAGTGTAATTTCAGACTTGATTGAATGTGTTTATTTTATATTATGTATGCATATTTATTTTTTTATCTATATATATTTTATCTATATATTTTATTTTATTTATCACACACACACAGAGAGAGACAGAGAGAAAAAGAGAGAGAGAGAGAGAGAGAGAGAGAGAGAGAGAGAGAGAGAGAGCAGGTTGTATGGTAATTTTTTCTCTCCATACAAGTATTTTTCTTTTTTAAACCTCATTTGTCACAGGGCATGATTTTAAAACTTTTTATTAATATTACTTTTATTGTTAAGAAGTGGCAGATTCTTGCCTATATAATAACTATCAATAGCTCAAGAATTCAACACAACATTTCCCAGCTGGGCAAGAAAAGAAAGAAAGAAAAAAAATTTACATAGACAATTTTACAATATTCTTCAACACGGTCTATGCTGAGAAGAAATATGCATAAAATAATGGTCAACCTAAAGCTGAAAACCTTTCATGCTTGAAGCAAACCTGGTCATTTATCTCAAAGCACTTCAAAAGCATACGTCAACCACTTCTCAAAAGCTAAAGTGGCTTCTCAAAGACATAGGAATTTCTTCCCAGTTCAGTGTCTCAACACAAATTAGACAAGGAGGAATTATCATCCTTGAAAGCACACCCTGACAAAAGAAACATGTTGTACTCATTTCCTCAGCTGTCAATAAATAGCTTCTGATGGATGTCCCATCATGTGAATGAACACAGATCAATCGTAAGAGACCAATGAAAGCTAGTGCAGTATACACAGTTTGACTCGTCTCCTTTTCCCGGAGGCCCATGCACTACCACAGGCTATTGAAAGACTCTGGCCCACCACAAGGGAACAATGATCGTGATGCTGGAGGTCTAAGTTGGTGTAACTTTGAAGATTCCTTGGCCTCCTTGAAGGATGAACACCTTCTTGGGAAAAAAAAATGGACTGTCACCCTGCCTGGCCCCCATGCTGTGCCCACAATGGTCAGTAACAAGGCATACACATCACCTTAAGAGAACTCATTCAAGCTCTGTCACCATTCATGGCCGTCACTTCCTTACAATAAAAAGCCTTCGGAAGGTCCCTTTTATGTCATTGTCCGTACTTCCCTGTGTCCTTCCCAGTCGGGACCCCAAAATGGAGTATAGTGAGTTAAGCTCAATCTGAATCCCTGTACCTTCAGCTGCCTCATAAGGGGACCCACCCCCACTTCTTAAACCACTTTTGTTCCCTAAATCGGTGCCTCAAGCTGGGGCAAATCAAATCAAACCCTGTGCAAGCAATGGAAAGTGGGAGCCACCAGGAGATCCATTGTTCCTTCATTCATCAGCCACTCAAATGGGAGTGGAGTGGACATTAGTGGTCCCAATAAGGGACAATGTCGGCACAGAGTGGCAGCTCCAACTGAGAGTGGAATGCAGAGGTATTGAATTTGAGTTTTGCATTTGTTTTTGTATGCCCTCAGTATACAAAAGTATGATTTAATGGGTAAGCCCATGATAATTCTCTTTTCTCATGAGTTCATTAAAAGCAGTGTGGTCCCATGCACCAGGACACGCTATGCCATAATATAAGCAACCTTTAATATAATTCGAATACCTTATTTTCATTCACAAAAAACGCTTGTATAAAACTGCATAGTTCTTATCCAGTCTCATAGAAGAAACATGCACATACAGTATTTTTTCAGAACATAGCATAGATATTACAGTATCTCTCACATGAACACAGTGTCTATCAATATAACAAACCTCAACATGTGTAGGTCACCTGTGTAAGTCATATTCTTTCTCAGAGTAATTCACACACTAATCTACACCTACCTTCAGGTCTATTTATATGTTTTTGACAGCGGGAAGAAACCCATGTGAACGTGAAGCGGACATGCAACTCAGTATAAACCAATGTCATAATTAAAGCCCTGACCTTCAAGACAGCAATGCCGTTATTATTATTATAAGTCACTCTTGAATTAAGAGCTTCTTTACAAACTAGCTAGCTATTTTATGCTTTATAATTTGATTCATGTTTTTTTCTTGAGCATAGCCTGTTCCCTTTTGTGTATTTGTCTATTATACAGGTGATGACAGGTGATGAGGAACATTGCAGAACAAGACCTGCATAGCAATTTACTTAGAGCTTGATGTTAATATGTGTAGGGCATCTTAGAGCAGATGCAACAATAAAAAATACTATGAACAAGCCCTGTCAGCAGGGTCACTATGATGCTTTAGTTTTTAAGTACATTTTGCTAGTACTGGATTTAAAAAAACAAACAAACAAAAAAAAAAAGCCCATATTCTCATGATGACATCATGCATTGGCTGCAGATTTGTTGGCTGTTAATTTTCTATTCCACCACAACCCAAAGGTGATCAATAGCACTGAGATCTGGTCACTGTGGAGGCCATTTGAGTGTTCTCAATTCAGTTTTAAACAATGCTCAATTGGCACTAAGGGCTCCAACATGTGCAAATATCCCTCACACCACCACCAGCCTGAACTGTTGATACAAGTCATGCGTTTATATTTTTATTGTAAATTTCTTACCCTACCATCTGAATGTTGCAGCAGAAATCGAGACTTATCAAGACCCAGGTGACATTTTCCATTTTTGAATCCATGCAAATTTTAGCTTCGGGTTCTTGTTCTTAGCACAGAAGTGCCACCGGGTGTGGTCTTCTGCTGCAGTAGCCTATTTAGTCCAAGGTTCGCCATGTTGTGTGTTCAGAGATGCTCTTCGGCATACTTTGGTTGTAACAAAATATTATTTGAGTTACTCTAACTTGACCAAATCTGGCCGTTCTTCTAAATGCATGTTGCTGCCATGTGATTGGAAGGTTATATATTTCCATTAATAAGCAGTTGAACAGATGTACCTGTGATCTTCATATGATAACTACTGTACTCTGGAACAGGGTAAAACTGGATTTACTTGGATTAACATTTTATTTCCCCAATTAGACTCACTGATAAGTTCTCTTAAGGCTACACAGCAGTTTAGCTTTAATCCTTCGAGTTCTCTTTGCGTTGTGCATGTAGAAATGCTCTTACTTTCACTATTAAACATAACTGTGAACACTACTGTTTTTTTTCTCCATGATTTGATTTCACTAAGACTTTAAGGGATTTCCCATCACACTGATTCAGGATGTTTTTCCGACCACATTTCTTCCTTCGAAAACCACTATCTCTCAAGGTTTTCTCAAATCTCATTAGTTGTTATATTAGTTTGATACAGGCCAATAATTTGATGCTTCTGAAACAGAGTAACATATTTTCCATGACTACATCATATCACTGATAAACAATTTTGCTTGAGAGACACACCCAGTTGTCAGGTTCCTAAATGTAGAGTATCTTCATGATGTCTGTCTTGGTGAACTGATCAATATCAGAAGGCAGAGGGTACAAACCTTTTCCCCACGGAGCAATGTTGGGGAATTCACCCTTATATGTTCCCAGGTGAGGTACACAATGGGAGTGCTATGTCCCATTTAACTTGTATTTTAATTTGTTCCAGAAAGCAGAGGGTACAAAACTTTTCTACACTGGACACTGGACTGGTTCTCACCATTCAGCATTTTCCTTGTTAATGTTCCAGGTCAGGTCCCCTACAATATTCCTTTGAGGTTTCCTAATTTTCAGCTGGGTTCAAGTCAAGTAGAGAATCTAATTTGACGTTATGAAGACAATACTGATGACATCTGGCATAACAGTCACTGACTAGCATGTAATTGCTTTCAGGGAATCTAAGGAGTATGGTTTTGCATGGAGTGGTCACCCATAGGATGGCCACTACCCCTGCAAACTCGTTAAGAACAGTGACAAGGAGAGAAATGGTCTCTCGGTACATGGAGCTGACATGGAGGGTAATGGGTGTTGCAGAGGTTGCGACGACAGCTGGAGATTTTCCACAAGGGTGTAATCAATGAAGTTTCCAGCTGCACTGAATTGATCAGTGCTGTAACATGAGAGACACTCCCTGAATGAATGTGGAATCTGAACTGGAAGTGCAAAATTTGAGAATAGCAGACAAGCACGAGGCAAGAAAACCAGAAACCAGCTTTAAAAACCAGGAGGCAGGATATCAACTAGTATAAGAACACGGAGCATATTTTTATGAAGGTGCAATAAAAGTTCTTTTATGGGTGTGTACAGTAGGTTAGGTAAATCTGTCCAGGTATGTGCAATCAGTAGTCAGGTGAATGTGAACGTGTGACTGTACACAATGGCTGCAAATTGTAGTCATTGGTGGATATGTATGTAGACTGCTCCGTATTCTGGGAGTTTAAGTTTTGCACCAATTTCTGTGTTGACATGACAGGCTCAAGTGTCTGTTGAGTACAAAACTTCCTTCCTTTAAAGGAGGAATACAATGCAATTTTATACCTGGTATGATAGATAAACTGAATCATTTCTCCTTTATTATTCTCTCCCCTTTCTATTAATGGTGACTGTCTACAGAGGAAGAGATCCATCAGGTCCTGGCTGTTTAAAGCTACTGTGTGAGGTGGAACTCAAGCTTGCTCCCAGCATGCACACTTGTAAATACCTTGTTACTGCTGTTTAAACCCTGGAAATGACCAATCACAGTGATTAAAGACAGGTCAACTTCTGCCTTCTGCCCTCTGCACCAAAACCTCTGATCGTGTAGGGGCATAGCTTTATTAAAAACATATTCAAAGGTGGTGTGCATAGACCAGACTTGGCTTAATATTGGTCACAATCTGAGAAAAGAAGAGGTCTAAACAAAGGAGTTTGTCATAACAGATTTGCTCACGTGGATTGGCCTTTTTAAAAATGGTTTTAAACCAAATAATGTGGTCTTACAATTTCAAATTTATAATTTAATTGAAAAATATAAATAGTTAATTTTAGGCAGGAATTAGTGGTCATAGATTTCCTCTTTTCCTTTGGTCATAAATAATTATAACAAATATATTAAAGCTGTTGCGAAGTGTGTACTTTATTTAGTAGTTTTTTTTTTTTTTTTTTAGTTTTTCCCTAAAATTATTTTATCTTAAGTTGATCATTTATTTTGCTATATTAGCAAACATATGGTAATACTGAGCAAAAGTGCAGAGGAAATTCTTTCCAGTCATGTGTAAACATGTAAGCAGTAAAAGGTGTTCATCCATAATAATAAATATATGACAATCAAATTGTTCTTTTTCTTATCTTAATACACTACCGTTCAAAAGTTTTAGAACACTTGCAAATTTCTTTGTTTTTGTTTGTGTGATTTATTTTCTACATTCTACAACAATACTGGGGATTTCAAAACTATAAAATAACACATATGGGACTAGGTAATTACGTAACAACAAGAAAAACAACAGTTAGTTGTTATTTTAAGACACAGAGGTCAGCCTTTCTGTAATAG
>JAQMYL010000019.1:11983451-11995824 GCA_030014365.1 Clarias pachynema
GTTCATGAACGACCCATCACTAGAAGACTCAAAGATATATCGCGCGGAAACACAGTTGAGCACTTCGTTGAGAACTCTTTTGGATTATGATTAAATTAGCTTGTTTGTTTTGGCATCGGTCCAGATTTAACCGTATTTGGGTCCGGATGCGGACCGGAGTCCGCCTATTGAGTACCCCAGATGTAGGGTATGGAAGACAAAGTAACATTAGCATTGAGATTAACCATCCTAGCATTTTAGATAAGCTAAAATGCGCTAACAAGCTTGTGGTGACTGAGGTAAATTGCTGCATTCCATCTAACAGCCAGGCTCTGTTTGTTCTGCCCATTCGCCCATTTATGGATTAACTGGGTTTTAGGTGGAGTCAGCTTCCGCCAAGATGGCACCATCCAGATCTCTCACAGTTTGTCACAGTCTTACAAAAGCACTCAGGTGCACAAAAAAACTATGGGTGATGTCACAAAGAGTTTGTCCGACTCTTTTCATATAGTCTGTAATACAAAGGAATAAAACACTTCTTTATATTCAAAGCATATATCTGCTGTTCCTCTGTTTTGCTTTGTCTAGAAGAGGTCTAGGTTCTGTTCCTAAAGCTTCGACCTTGACTTATCTTCATGACTGTCACACTTAATAAATAAATAAATAAAGTTTAGTCGTTTAATGTGACATTGGGTGTGGCAAGATTTATTTTTGTTACATTTGTGAATAGGCCGTTACATAATGATCAGTAATAGCCAGTAAGTACACATCCAACCCAAATTACAGCCACTATCGCTGTTTACATTTCGTTAATTACTGTAATTGATTCATCTTCAGTACGTGTTTGTTGTACAGTAGGTTTCATCTCTTCATGCTTACACATCAAATACTACACAATTACAATCCCACACCTCAATATTCCTGTAACTTCTTCCTTTCTAACTTTCTTTCTTAGAAACAGGTTTTTAGTTCTGTTTCTGGAGTTCCTGATACACTTGTTTAAATGGCACTTAAATTCATATTTATTAGTTTTACCTCAGCAGCACAATGGCTTAGAGGTTAACACTGTAACCTTGCACCTTCATGTTCTGGGTTCGATTTCTGCCTGGGGTCTGTGTGCATGGAGTTTACATATTCTCACTGTAAATTTCTTGGTGGCTTTCCTCTGGGTACTCAGGTTTCCTTCCACAGTGCAAAGACATGCAGATTATGCTAACTGGCATTTCCAAATTGTGTAGTCTACTGTATGTACTGTAAGTTACATACCTTACCTCTATAACAATTGTGTCAAAACATTGTATGCACAAACAATGTATGTTAAAACAACTGAAATAATTATTTTTCTTTGCTATTTCCTGTTTTTAAAGATGAACTTTGCTCACACAGTAGGAAATATGGGTACACTGTTAATGTAATCTGCACTATCTAAGTGTTTCTGCTTCACTGGAAAGTCCTGTTGCTTATGGTGTACGTGCTAAATACACTGCACTCATTATCTATATCTGATTAGCATACCATATCTGAACATTTCAAAATTGTCAGAACATTCCCATCAACTTTAATCACTGTTTCTTTTCAAAATGCAAATTAGCTCTTTATATGCCAGACTGGTATTTTCCCTTATTATGTTGTCATTTTTGAGTTTCTTTACCATGTTGACAATGAAATCAAAACCCTAAATCCTTGAGTGTATTGTACATTAACACCTACAATTACCTACATTATGACCTACAAACATGACTTCAACTTCCAACACAACTCCCAAGCACCTCAACTTAATCCTTCATACCCAATCTACCTAAGTTCTTGGCTATCCCAAAGTTTCAACCATCTATAATATGACTAAGACCATATAAATCCATGTGTCCAAAGTTTCTGTAATAATTCCCTAATAAGGACCAAACTCACAAGGAGGTCTTTAGGAAGGCCATTGGACTCACTACATCAACACTGTGACTGTACCACCAACTGAATATACCCTCTTTCCAGGGGATCCAAATTACAGTGGGTTTCCTACAGTAAATACTGTACGCTCTTCCATATTGCCAGCAACTCTGAGGCTCTTCTCATTGAAAAACAGCCTTCGTCACCACTCGCCATTAGAAAAAGTGTGTAATGCCATATGGGCCCTCTTCAGCTCCTGCAGTATTCAAGTACTTCATCAATAATGTGTGGTGGGATATGCTGGGAAGATTTGTCATAGTGTACATCAATGACATCTTCACCCATGCAAAGAAGGATCTGTTACAGCTAATAAACCCCAACCTTTATGTCCGAAGTGAAAAATGAATTCCATGTTGTCCAGATGGCCTCCCTGGGTTATGTCATTTGACCAGATAGAGTGCTATTAGACCAGTACAAAGTGTCTGCAGTTTTCAGCTGGCCAATCCCCATTATGACAAAGGAACTGCAACGCTTTAAATCAGAGGGTTCAGCATATTAATGTTCCCACATTATCACCTCCAACACACCCACCTCTTAAAAAGTTCGAAAAAAGGCCTTTGAGGGGCTCAAAGAAGATTTTCCCTTAGCCCCAGTGTCACAGCAGCCCGATCTCTCAAAACCGTTTATTGCAGAATAGTTTTTCCTGATCAACCCATTGCAGTCTGGGGGCAAAACTGTCATAGCAATTTAAATGAATTTGGATAAACTTCATTCAGTGGCCATCCATCCCAGTAAACTGTTACCTGCAAATATACATTATGATGCCAGAAAATAAGAACTGCCTGGTCACAAGAATCTCAAATACATCAATTCTGCCAAGGACCAAATAAAAGCAAGCACACTATGGTCTCTTCTTTGTTTTCTTCAACACCCTCTCCTATCATCCTGGGTCTAAAAACATAAACGTTTTTTAAAGACTCACTTTCCCACATTCTCCCAGCTCCTCCATGCACACCCACCTACTGTAGGACTATATTGTACATAAGTGACGTTTCATTGGAACATTAACCTGGGGTTTTAATAAGGAGATTGTAATCTAATCTAAATTTAAGCATCCCCAGAATTTTCCCTGTACAGTAGTTAGTGAGTCACTATAATACAGCTCCTCCACTAAAAGAGACCCTGATGAGCTATCACTTCTTATTGTCTGTAACCCTAAGCATTAAAGGCTGTCCACATTTTTTTATTCATCTTTGAAAAAAATTCTAATATTTTGAGATCCTGGATATTTGATTTTCATGAGTTTTTCATAAGCCATACAAACTAAATGAAAATGATTTAATTAAAACAAATTAAAGAGATTTCACTTTATGTGTAATCGATTTTCCACAATTTTTAAAAAAAAATGTGTTGTTACACTCACAAACTAGCATGCAGACGCATATAAACATACTGTATACACACACACATTCATGCACACACTCAAACAAATGCAGGCATGCAGGTGTAGTTGTCACCACAGATTCCAGACCTTAATCCTATTCAGAATCTTTAGGACGTGCTTGAGAAAGCTTTACGCAGCGGTCCGACTCTCCCATCATCAATACAAGATCTTGGAGAGACTTTAATGTGACTCTGGATGGAAATAACTGTTGTGAAATGGCCATGGCCATACTCAAAGCAAAAGGAGGTCCAATGAAATATTAAAGTGAATGACTTCTTTTTTTGGCCAGGCAGTGTTATTCATGGACTTATGCTTTTGTTCAAATTCCAGTGCTCTAGTGTAAAGCTTTGCATGCTCCTTCTTCCTGCCTGAATGTAATAATGCATAAGATACAGTAATATATGTGAAAGACCTGCTTCATAAGCTTGAATCTTCGTTAATCGATATCGGTATATTGGGGTCATGAATAATATTATATTTTTAATTTAAAATAAAGTTGAAAAGTATAATTAAATGTATTTGGAGTGGTATAGTTTAAAGTAAGTAGAACATGTGTGGAACTTGATCTTTTATGTACACAATGTTATTAACCCACACAGCAACACATACAAAAATATGGCTGAACTGGCTGACAATACTGCTAAGGTGTGAGAGTATTGTAACAGACTTGTGTGGTTTTAGTTTGGAAGCTTTTTTAATTGGATAACTTTTCCTTAAGTTGCTTTAGTTAGTAAATTAGTAAATTAGCAAGTAAATGGTGCACGTTTCTAAGGCGTCAATGTGCATCAGGTACTGAACTGACATCTCAGTATTTCAAAATCTTCAGTTATTTAGATCTAAGTAATTCATTTTTTTCATGATAAGGTGTTGATGAGGCTCCTCATAATAATGCATGAGCTACAGTACCTCTGCATTCGCTGCTATACAGTGCACTTGACAATGTGCAATGACTCCATGAAACTGCATTTAAAAAAGGTAGCAGTAAAATCACACAGTTAAAAGAAAAGAAAAGTCACAGAGCAACTCCCTCGTAAAATTGACTTCACAAGAACAAAAAATGGAAGTCGCACCAGTCATTTTTTTTTACTGCCTATATACTACTACAGTATAGCGCTTCCACATTGACAATGGTGAAAGGATGACATACAGTAAACCATTAGACCTGATATTAAATTTGAATGGAAGAAAAATGTCATTTGTGTTAACAGGTCATTATTCAGATAAATATGGGTCACTTTGTTAAAAACACAGCGTTCCAAATAAAATACCACAATTACAATTTCTTACAGTGCATCCGGTAAGCATTAACAGCGCTTCGCTTTTTCCATGATCAGTGGAAACAGGATGCACCTGAGCACAATTTTGAGTGTCATAGCAAAGGGAGTGAATACTTATGTACAGTACATATGTGAATACGTATGTACGTATGCATGTGATTTTTTCATATTTTTATTTTTAATAAATTTGCAAAGATTTCAAAAAAAAATTTCACGTTGTCATTGTGGGGTATTGTTTGTAGAATTTTGGGGAAAATAATTAATTTAATCCATTGTGGAAACATAACAAAATATAGAAAACAGTGAAGCGCTGTGAATACACGGTATAGAATAAATAAGACTTCACAAGCAACAAATGCTTCACATGGACTTCAGATTGATAAGAAAAGAGCTGCCAGTTCACCTGTCCACCACAATGAGACACAGAGATGAAAGCGGAGACTTTCTCGTTTTATTAAAACCAGTGTAGTTTATTAGACAAACAAAAGAGTGAAGCAATACTTAGAAATGCGAAGAAGGCAAATACTGTAGGCCTATTTAAGGTGTGTCTTGTACCTGATGTTCCGGAGATAGCGTCCCTATCTACGGTACTCTATAATGGTCCTAATTAGCACGAAGCAGTTGATATAATTAGTCAGTTAATTGTTTTGTTTTAAAGTTGAATGTACTGCATGTTACAATTTCAAAGCAACAAGCACTATTTCAGTGACCCACAACATTCACATTTCTTATGCTGCACATAGGGTAAGTTTTGGCCTTGGACAAATATTTGACAGCCTCTGACCCCATTTAGTCTGTATGTTTGCAGTGGCTCCCCCTGACTCGAACTGATATCCCTGACTTGACCAATGTCTGATAGTTACTCAGTGTGAAAGGAAGGCCATGTAGGATAAGAGCAAGAGGTGAAGGAGGGGGCAAATGCAGACAGATTGTCTTTTCTCACACATGGGGAGACATACAGTACACACCCTGTCCTGTCTGAGTAGGTTACCTTCAGACCTGCTTTTCCACTCTGTCATTCTTTTAACTTAACTAAGAGATAGCAGACTGTCCAAACTAAACCATTAGCAGTAGTTTAGAAAAGATAGAAAATGAAATTAAAAGTAGTTCCTACTCTATATGCCTGCACTTTGATGTGCAGTGATGATATAAATTGCTGTCTAAATTATAGAAGCTTCACATGGTGTTATCTTTATTGCTACCTTTGATGTGGTACAGTAAATGGGTCATATGTATTTATATGACAAGGGTGAAAGTATGGGAACTCAGCCAAGCATTTAATGAGATTTCCTGGATTTGAAAAATTCCGCCACCAGATACATTTTAACCACTGTAGGTAATTTTTCAAAGACATGTCAAAGGTTTTTGTTACCGATTTATGATAATTTCTCAAACTATAAATAAAATCTCACTTATAAAAAATGTAAATCTTTACATAGCTAAATTCCTAAAACCTGATATAATGAGCCTTGGTATCAACTTTGCATAGATTAATTTATATATCAGTTCCTTTTTATCTGTGGTTGTGTTGTCCAATATACACCCAAAGTATGTTGCATGTTCTGCTTATTTTTAGATATACATTTTAAAGAATGCACCCATCTACCTCAAAACACTTTATACACCCAGCATAGCACCATGAATGTTCCCCTCCTGCTTGCTTCTGCCTACCATCATTTAGCAATACAAGGAAATCACAAATCAACACTCTTCACTGAATCTAGACCTCGCCAACTTCAAAGCAAACCCAGATCATAAACACTCCCGTCAGAGTCTTGTTCAGTGGGCACTACTGTATGTACAGTATTATGGGTGCATTGCTTTATGTGCTTCCCCTCTTACTAAGGCAAACCTATTACTCTGGACACCTGTCAATCTGGACCACATGACCTTTTTCCAAAGTCCAATGTTTATGATTCTTAAAAAGTCTTTTTGTCTTATTATACTCACTAACAAGTGGTTTTCTTATGGCCGCACACCTGTTTAGTCCCCGTCCCCTTAATGCATCACATCTTATTAAAATGTGTGGAAAGGATATTACTTTCACTGTTAAACATAGCTGTGATTTTTTTACTCTTATTTTTTACTATGTGTACAAAGTGCTTTTTTCTGACCAAATTTCTTCCAAGAATTTGACAGCACTATCCTTCCAGGTTATAATGTGTTGTACAGTTCTTAACCCAATTTCTACAATTTTAATGTTTTCTTTGCTTGATGCAGGCCATCATTTTTCTCTAAAAAAAGAAACCTATTTGCTAGAAAACATAAGGATTGGATTTTGGAGTAATTGAAAAACAAAATGTGTTCTGATGAGTTAAAATTTACTCTAATTCAGAGCAATGAGCATGTCAGGGTAAGTAGAGAAGCGAATGATGTGATCATGCACCATCATGCATAGTGTCCAATGTACAAGTCTTAAGGGGCAGTGTTATAATCTGGGGTTGCTTTAGTTTAGCAATGTTATGTGGCAATAAAATTAAGTTAGCTGATGACCTGAATGTACTGAATAAGCAGGTTTTCCCATCTGTGGATTTTTCCTCCTTAAGGCATGATACGACAAGTTTTGAGACTAGTTTTGTAACAGATGGCAGCACAAGGCTGCATGCACAGACACAGGAAGCACCAACTTTCATAAGTCTTTGCACCAAAAGATATCGTCCTGTGTGCATTGAGAGCTGTGCAACTGGTGCTATTCTGACTACATTCGTATCTGCAATAGCATCTACTATTTTATCAGGGACAGCCAGTTCTGCCTGAAACTGGGAAAACCTATCATAGATAAGCTCACAAATAAGTTTGACATGATAAAGCAAGTTTAGATCGATGCTACAATGAGTCATTCAAAGTGTTTGAAGAGGTATGCATGCTTCAAGAGTGGAAGAATATCACTGGAAGTTGACGAGAGATCAGAAAGACCTTCAATGAGCTTAACCCCCAAAAATGTTGAAACAATTCGGCAACTTGTGCCTGATGATCGTCAGAGAAAAACACATTGCTGCCATTGTCAGTTTGTCATACGAAACTGTCCAGGAAATCCTCATTTGTGATTTGTACATGTGCCATTTTGCTGCCAAGTTCATCCCCAGGCTGCTGACCCAGGGGCAGAAGAAACATTATATTGTCTGCCAAGAACTACGTCAGCATGCCTTGGATGACCAGTCCTTCATGTTGAGGACCATGGGTGTGCAAATTCTGAAACTTTTTGATACCACCTCGTATATTCCACAAAGACAATGATTTATTAGGCTCAAATTTTTAATGAATGGTGGGTCTGTGGACATGAGAAATCACTTTTACACATGAAAAATAAATAATTTTCATACATGAATTGGCATCTCTGGATGGATTTTTTTTTTTGATTGAACTTGAATAAGATTTAAGGTTTAATGATGCTATGGCAAATATGCACTGTAATAAAGGCTAAAAGTGAAATATGGTTGAAATTTTTGCAAAGCAAAGTATTAGAGAGATTCTCTTTTTTTTTTGCTCAACAGCATCAAAGTCTTTAAATAATATTGTTATAACAAATTATAAAATATGTAAAAAGGCTGATTAAAACCTCACAGTGTTGTGGGACAAGGAACAGTTGAGACTGGGATGATATGTCAACATAATAGTTTGGATGCCAATCGTTGTCCCATTCAGAAGTGTGTATAAGAGAGGAGAGAAAAAGAGGAAATTAAAGAATTAAAAGTCTGATTAGCGTAACCATCCATGACTGAAAATGATGATGTTAAATGAACATAATGTGTGTAGATTTTATTATTTTGCTTTATTTTGCATTCATTATAGACCCTCATCATCACTGACCTAAAGATTCAAGATTAAAAATTCAAATAACTTTATTAATCCCAGAGGGAAATTGCTTATTCTTGGTTACAGTTGCTCACATTTGTTATCCAGTAGAAAGGAAAAAGTAATAAATAAGGAAAAAAATTATAAATAAGAATATATTTTATAAAATAAAATCAGATAAAATAAAATAAAATAAAAAGAGTCCTAAAACAGTAAATACCGTATTGCACACTAAACTTTTTGAATACCTTATTGCACACTAATATGTATGTAATATTGTATTATTATACAGTATGTAATATTCTATTACATATTGTATTGGTGTGAAATGTTGTAATTATTACAATATTAATACATGTATGTAATATTGTCTTATTGTGTTATTGTTACTGACAGTGAATATCCACATAGTGTATGAGTTACAGAGAAGAGTAAAAAAAAGAGTAAAGCCTATACATTCAATAAATATAAATAGTTTGCTAAGACTTTCCTTATAGCTGCTGAGAATTCTGCTTTTGAAAATCACAGCAGGGGCAAAGAGTGTTTCCCTACAAAATGATAGAATATCTATGGAATACTCAAACATGGTGTCAAGCCTGAGGTGAAATCCTATTCCTTTAATCCCCCTCATGCAATCTCTCAGTTTTGATGACACGGAAATGGTTAGACACTTTATGTGCCAAAAAGGCTTCATCTGTCCTGACAGGGTCCCTACTTGCATTCCCTCATCCCTCATTCCTTTTAAACCACTACAGAAAAATATCTACCTAATCATTTGCTTTTCTCTCTAGACCTCTCTCTCACGTTCTCTCTGTTGTTTCTGAACTGGACACTCACGAGACCTACATGATCCATTCTTGTGCACATACAAACACACTTGGTACTGATTGTATTTACTCATTTATGATATATGTTAAATGTTATGATCTTACTATGCAGTATTAGTCATAGAAGACGAGGGGCTCCATTTGGGTCTGGACGCTCTCACATTTTCTTCCATATGGGAGTTTTCCCGGCAACAGTTGCCTCTGGCTTATTCATATAGTACAAATAGTACACTGGTAATCCTATAAAGATGATTGTTATTTATGACGTCTATTGTCAATAGAGCTATACAAATGACTTTTACTGTAACTAAATTAAATCCTGGAAAAATAAAGTACATTCTCATTCAAAATAATAACCCGCTGATTTCATCTTCTGGCACTTGAGCAAAATATAGGGTAAAAGTGAAGTAAGTAAAAAAAAACAAAATTTATATACTTAAATACCATCTATAGCAATCATTAAGACAAATTGCTTCACAATAACCACATCAGTTACCAATCCCAAATCCAACTGTGTTCAAATGATCAAAGGCTATTATTCTTCTCAGAAAGAGATTTGAGATTGCTGAAGAGCACAGAGATGGCCATATGGGCTTGGTTAAGGTGGCACTTCAAGGGGAGATACCAAATGGGATGGGTGAGAGACAGATGGCCCGATCCTTAGCTGGGAGCGATAATCTTGAATGGCATTCACACTCTCTGTGGAAGCCATTGTCACGATCAGTGCAGCTGAGATGCAATGAGTCCAGCCGGCTCACATTAATTTCTATTACAATTTGAATAATGCCTGACCCACTATTACATACCTCTGTACAATAAAATCCCATTTATTATATAAGGTATGTTATTTAAAAAATACTATAAATGCAAATAAAATGCATATTTTAAAAAGGATAGTCCTGTTTGAAGTTAAAGAATTGCTTCCAGAGAGTTTTTTCCCCCTTCTTTTATCTTTCAAGATTCAGACATTAAATCACATCATCATAAGGTCTAAGATGAAAATCTTCAACACTGTGGCTATCTGCCAAGGTAGTGGGTCTGGTCAGTGTATTCACGCTCAGGATAATTTAGCCATTTCTTAGTCTGAGCAGATGCACAGCTTTAAGCTCCATTAGTTAATGACCTCAGTTTAAATCTCCTTTAAGCTCCCTGGGCTTTCAAGTAGGGAGTGGGTTCTCTATATATTAAAAGAAATGCAGAATGCATAAACCTTTTAATACAGACTAACCTTGATTGATCCAGGATTATGCCATTTGGATTCTGATATGTTTTATAAGGGAATTAGCCTGGTAATGTTGAACTCATTCAGCATCAGGAAGATCATATATACCACAATATATATACCACAAAAAATACAACTGTTTTTACAATACCAGCTGGTGTTTAAAAACTGTGCTGGACACTGGCCTTCCAGAACAGGATTTAAACAGACCTGATGTATCTAATGGCAAAAAGTTATTGCATTGTGTATTAGTAGCACTTAGTCCTTGTGAAATCTAGTGCCTAGAGCTACTCTACACAGCCATCATATATGGTATATAATGCTTGAAGGAATTCAAGTTAAACTGGGACTTGCAATGAAATTTCTCATGCATGAAGACATAAAATCAATTAACAATTATTGAAGCAAAGTTTTTGCAGTAAAACATTTAAATGGTATGTTTTATAGAAGGTCGTACGTCTGTGAATGATGATCTGGTCAAGGTGGCTCAGTGCCCTGAGTGGAACGCCTGATCCTTGAAAATTGATGAATATTAGTCGCCAGCTTGCAGAAAAAACATGTCTATCTGTGGGAACTGTACACACAATCATTCACAAACACCACTTACATATTACAGGAACTCGGCTGGGAGTTATTGCTACATCCCCATACAGTCCTGACCTTGCACCAAATTACATTGCATTATTGTTGACATCAAATCAGGTATTAAGTTGCATTGTGGGAGATTTGAATTATGCATATTTTTCGATTCCTGGCTCAATAAGATAAATTTTGATACCAAGTTTATTATTACATCATAAGCATAATCAGTAAGAATTAGTTTATAACTCCATCAAAATCTTATTTTTAGAATATATAAATGAGGTTGTAGAAAGAAAGAGGAAACCCTCAGCCTCACTTTGACACCAGGATTTCCCTGCTTCATCTAAAAATATGACTTCTCCAGCATTGTGGCTTTAGCGTAAACTTCATGTTTTTCTATCACAAGTCAAGTCTAAGGTTGACTTAAAAGCCCCTCGTAATTACATTGCTCTATGTTAATCCAAACTGAAGTAATGTATTAAATGTGAATAATGTCATTTAAGTAGTCTAACTAAGTTTCATTACCCACATTACCTTGCCTAAGCACTTATCAGTGCTTTCATTTATGGGTCACTGCGACCAAGAGCAAACAGCCTTAGAACAAACAGAACAGAAAATTCAACTAAACACATGCGGCAAACACAGAAAAGGCCAGAGATCATTGAATGTCTTTATACTTGGCACAACTGTATTAATTCCTAAAAGCACAGTTTGGTAGACGGTGTGCTTCATTTTCCGTAGAACTCAATCGTCTATCAATGCTATTGAAGTTATCAAAGGCAAGCACAAATGACCAAGTTAAGTAATTTTATCTTTTTTACTGATACAATGAATTTATGGACCAAAAGTAAACTGGTAAAAAGTTTTAGAACAGATTATTTTAAATTAATTTCAAAGCAATGCATGCTTAATACAATTACCAGTGGCTTATGACAAGAGCTACAGTATATTCAAGACGAATTGGTCACTTTTTTTTTTTTTTTTTACCAGAAAGATATACAGTATAAGAACTCCAAGGCGATATTGAGTTGCCTGGAATTTGAGGCGAGTGTGGATGTCAGCTGTAAATCCACATTTAAAAGGGTTCAATTACACATCCCCAGTTGCCTTCTACACAAGGAACACTAAGAAACACACTGTACTGTATGTGTGAGCGTGCATGTGTGTGTGCAGAGGTATGTGCTTTTCCTAAACCGCTTTCAGTAGAAGCATTCATGTTCCTTGGAAAGCCTTGTGTGGAATACTTGGAATGTGCAACTCTTTCTCTCTCTCTCTCTCTCTCTCTCTCTCTTTCCGTGTGTGTGTGTGTGTGTGTGTGTGTGTGTGTGTGTGTGTGTGTGTGTGTGTGTGTGTGTGTGTGTGT
>JAQMYL010000019.1:12043065-12063629 GCA_030014365.1 Clarias pachynema
CTGGACTGAAAATGATGAAAACTTGCCAAAAATGCGAGCCCAAGTCCTTTAAGAAGCCTGGAGAACTATTCCTCAAGACAGAGAAGAAACAATGAAAGAAAACAGTTCAAAGACTGGACTTCAAGGACATTGTAAGAAACTTTGCTGCAAGAACAGTCAGATGGTTGCAATAAAAGAAGCCATATATGTGGGTAACCACTGTTTATATTATTACTATTATTACTATTATTATTATTATTAATTTGATGGGTGGAGCCATCACGATTGAGTTGACTCTTCAAATTTCATTTGATTTCAATTGACTCTAATCATCATGTATAGATAATTTCTCATAATGTCTGATATGATTATGTTATCTCCCATATCCGATCTGCCACCATTGGTATGGATCAGTGGTTACCAATTCTGCGTATCAGATGCCATCTCTAGTAAGAACACACTTCTTATTTAACTTTCAATTGCAAAAAAAAATCAGAAAGTCAGAAATCAGATGATGAATCACTGGTACATAATAAGCAGAACAACTTCCTTGCTGGTTCTCACCATAACTAATCAGAAATATAGTTCAAAAAGAGGCAAAAACCTCCTTGTGCAGGGATTTTCCTTTGCACTCCGTTAACCCACATTCACCTCCAGCTGCTCTTTTTGGCTCGCATTTCGTCTCTGTTTGTCTCTAGCTGCTCTGTTTGGAAGTGCACGGGGTGAAAACTGCTCCATTCATTTTTCCAGAAGCCTTTGAACACTCCAAGTGAAAGCGCTAAATATTTACACGAGAGACCGGTGTTTGTTTAAAGTACGAGGGACACAGCGGTGAGAGAGAGCCAGACAGAGAGAAAGAGAAAAATAAAGAGCAAGGGTGTAAGTTTAGACAAAACACCTTCAGCAATGTGATGACTGCCAGACCACACGCTTTCTTATGAGCATTTCGGTCTCTTCACCTCCTTTTCAGGGCATACAGTAGGAAGACATGAGCAGAAACACCTATACAAAACAACGTATAGTGCCCAATAATCTTCTTGCAAAAAAATCCACATTGACTCAAATTGTCAAGACAAATACTAGAGTGAAAGATCCTAATGGAGAAAGGATTATTTAATTGGACTTATTCTTGTAATTACGGGATTATATGTGAAAATTTAACCCATTTTGCAATGATAAGTGATTAACATGTGTATTTCAGGTGTGTATCAAATGAACTAGGTCTAGCTTCCCAAAAGCCTTATGACATTAGGAATGATGACATCATGACTACTTACTGTAACACTGATGATGCTGAACAATATCAAATGACATCATGACACCTGCTTCTAAAAATACCTGAATACAAATGATAGTTTCATACTGACTTTTTGCAGACACATGACCATGATGTCAATCAAAACAGGGGATGTATGGTGTACAATCCCTTGTTCCGCACACCAAGTAGTGCCCTTATTCAAGGGAGTTAGGATTCAGCCTTGTGTTAAAGTCTAGTTAGCCATAAAACAACACGGACCAGTTCAGAGGCAATTCAGAACAACTTAGAACCAGTTACTGTAGGAGCAGCGTAGGGTGTAACGCGTTACAAAGTAATTCGGATCAGTGTTGCCAACTTGCTAGATTTAGCAACTTTTCATACTACCCTAGCAACTTTTTTTTCAAAAAGCACCTAGCAACAAATTTAGCAATTTTTAACATGACATGCAAATTAGTGTGTGACGTCATCTGGCAACATTTAGCTACTTTTCGGGCAGGCTTTAGCTACTTTTCATTGGAAATAGTTGGCAACACTGATTCAAATGACCTTTTTGACGTAACTAGTAATCTAACAGGTTAGGTCCGCCATTTACGTACTCAGTTATTTAGTTATTTTTTCAAAAATTTAAATCCGTTATTCAGACAATTTATGTAATCCGTGAGCCAGACAGCAGTCATTCCCAATCCATTAGTATGTGTGTGTGTGTGTGTGTGTGTGTTTATGTGAAAGTCGCCCTACAAGCCCCGCCCCCGATAACCCGCCTCCCGCTGTTATTCCTGCTGTTATACCCCTATCTTACCTATGCGGTTTGACTGTGCAAGGGCCGACGCGCAGAAAGATAGAAACCTAATCACAGCGCCAAAACTCGCGGTGAATCATGATGAACCGTACTTACGGCTATGCGCGAAACCGTGTAGGTGAGATAGGGGTATTAGTAGTTCACAGATTATGGGCCAAACTTCGCTGAGTGATGATGGTAGAATAATTATAAAGGTCTTGACTAAAACAACATGCATTAGGAAGCACAAAGAAGTTTTCATTTTCTGCAATGGAAAAGTGCTCTAACTAGTTACTTTTATCAGAAAGTAACGCTGTAATGTAACTGATTACTTTTTAAAGACAGTAATTTTGTAATGTAATTAGTTACTTTAAAAGTAACGTCCCACAACACTGCTTAGGAGACAAAGTGTTGTTTAAGAAGACCTCACATTACCACATGTGTTTTCTTGCTGACTGGTTTTGTAGGTGGGTTTTGGCACTAGCATTAAATCATTAACTTCCCTTTTGCTATCCAAGGGTGGGCATGACTAACTTTGTGATATCACATTCAAAGGGACTATTAACGCACTCAGGGGGGCATGGTGACTCAGCAGCTTAGCACTGTTACCTCATACTGTACCTCTGGGGTTGGACGTTTTAATCTCACATCTGGTCTGTGTGCATGAGGTTTGCATGTTCTCCCCTGATGTGTGGGATTCTTTCCACAGTTTCATAAAGAGAGGCGTTGTTGGCTACTCAGTGATTTGAAATTGTCTGTGGTGTATGACAAAGTGTGCGACAAAGATTGCGCCTGGTAATAAGTTAGCCTCATCCTCAGCTTAGTTGTGCCCTGAGCATCTTGGGATTGGCTCCATGACCCCACAACCCTACACAGGATAAACAGTACATAAAATACGTAAATGAATGAATTATAAAGCCCTAACTTGTTATTTTATATTGTTATTATGTGGTACCGTGTCATTATTTCGCAAGTAAGAAATAAGTCTCAGGTCTTGGCATTCTAGTCCTAAGTCAAATCCCAATTCCAGATCATCATCAATTTTAAGTGTTGTGGCATAAATATGTTAAAAATTGCTCTTTACAAGGTAATAATTATTATTATAAGAAGGTTACATAAATAATTCTGGATTTCAAAAAACTTTATAAAATTTATGGAAATACATCTGTGATAGACACCGGCCCTCCAAGCTTGGATTTAAACAGCGCTAGTATAGAGAGCACATATCTCTCTCAGTTAAATTTGGGTTTGCTCTGGGTTTTGCTTTAAAGTAATTTTCATTCATGCCAAACATATCGGTTCATCTATTTTCTATCTCGTGGTCAATTCCCACCGAACAGGCAGCTCTTCCCATTTCATGACAGCAACCAACCAGGGAGCTTCCCATGACCGCAGCCAACCGCATCTTTTTTCGAACTCTGTGCCAGGGGTTGGCATAACACAATTGGAGCAAAGCTCTATCCGCCCACTTCCACATACATGATCTCACAGATGCCTATGATTAATACAGGACAGATAGAAAGCCTCGGCCACTCCCTCCCTAACAGCGTGGCCAATTTGGCTCTTTTGACTATTTTGCTTTTCTCATTTTTACTACAAAAAGCGACCAGTACAAAGGTGTTTTCAGATTTTCTTAGAACATGGTAATGTAACCTTTAAGGATGGAATCTTGCATTTGTATACTTTGCAACTATCAGCACAGAAAAGTCTTCAGATCAAATAAGGTTATACTTTCTAGTTTATCGGTACAATGACAAGCTGCGTCTTTTGAGAGAGAGAGAGAGAGAGAGAGAGAGAGAGAGATGTCCATGTGTCAGGTCAATGTGTGATTGATGTCCATGATGTTTTCATTATCTAGAAATTCAGCTGACATCAGTTACTGTATAGAAGAAAGCACCACAGGAAAAAGCTGGTATACTAGGTGTATTCTAGGTGTAGTGACTCAGCATTAACTGACGACTCCCTTTTTTTCTGCCTGTTGTCTGATAAAATCTGACAAGAGCCAAAAACAAAAAACAAGACATACAAAGTGGAAACCAGGCAAAAGGCAGCCACCAATGGTATGTATAATGGTAATATACATGCTGATAATGATGACGATGTTGACGATGATGTTAACAATGATAATGATAGCAAATTATAAAAAGCAATATAATATTACATTATATAACATTTAGTTCTGACCAAATAATCTGATTGGACAAGAAGCATTCCTCAAATGGTGATACAGAGCATAATAAATCTGGGACGTTTAACTATTTACAGTATATCACTCCAAGTCACAGGTGTTCTACTGTACAATCGTTAATTATACGTGTTAATTATAAAGTGTTACGAGCATGAGTGAAAGTAGAAAACCCACAGAAGCACTTTCAGGAAGAAAACACATCTGACAACGTTATGTTATCTTAAACAACACTGTGTCTCCTTAGTGATTGCTTCTACATCATTCAGAATCTCCTCTGAGTCATCCATGTTCTATTTACAGCTAACCCAAGCTGCGAAGCTAACTAACTTCTAACTTCTAACACAAGACTGAATCCCGAATCCCTCTCTAACCCCTAATCATGGGGACTCAGAAACTCCGAAAGTTAGCTGATACTCTAAAGTATAAAGAGAAAGAAATCATATTCTGTTCATAATAAGCACCATTTCTAGAACTGTTGTGTAAAAGCAATATCACTTTCAACGTCATGCTGTTGTACTGAATATTAGCACGGCTGTAATATCTTCAGCACTCAGGCTGCAGTCTTATGACCACAAATGCATCACGGCCGTGCTGATATTCAGCACAACAGCATGACCTCGAGAGTGATATTGCTAAATCTTCTGCAAATTATGTACATTATACTGTATATTATCTGCATGTATATATTGTATATTATCCATGGATAATACAAGCACTGTTGTAAATACACTCTTTCACACTTTTACCTGCTGACATATTTCATGCCAGTTGATTTTTTAAATTATTATTACTTGATTAATAATTAATAAATATTTACATAATGGAAAATTGCTGGAATGCAATGACTCAGACTTCAACACACATAATTGCACAATGACACAACTATTATTTATTATTATTATTATTATTATTATTATTATTATTATTGTCACTGTACAGAACTTAAGCTAGAGCTAGTTCTTTTTCCACAATTTTAGTTTCTGTCAAGACTAATTTCCCCTCATTACTTAGTGTTTCTCACAGTTCTTTTCATGCAACCACACTTAAGATCTCAGTGGCCTATTTGCTATCAGCCGCTCTTCTTCCTTGCGACCCTCTCAAACCCCTACTGAGTAACCTTTGCTCCTCAACCTTTTTTGGGGGGGAAACTGAGCAGTAAGCAAAAGGATATATTTAAGCATATATTGTTCTGTTAACTCTACTTCAAATGACAAGGGATATTACCAAGTTAAACATCCAATCAGTCAAATTAAGTATGCCAGTAAATTACATACCTTTCAGGTTCAGTAAAAAGCATATCTCACAGCTACGGTACAGGGGGCACGGTTTGATCTTGATCTTAAGTTACTGTTTGTATGGAGTTTCTCCGGTTTCTTCCTACCTCCCCAAAACCGTTCCAGTATGTGGGTTGGCTATGCTAAATTGCCCGGAGTTATAAATGAATGAATGCTGCATGCCTGCAAATATCACAGGAACTGGATTCTGATGATTTACATTTTTTTGTGCATTTGTCAAGTTCTCAAATCCAAAGCAGCAACTCAGGTTCTCCACACTGCATGACATCAAGTAGTGCTTTCAGTAAATCCTTATGTCTCAATCCAAGCATTTTGCATCCCAATGATCTGTCATTCTTTTAAGTTTTACATATCAAATAGATGTTTATGTGAATAAATTATTGTGATTGGTAATTCAGTATAGCTTTCTAAACTGACATAGTACCTGACTCACGGAACCTAAATTGATGACTATTAGGACAATCTTACACATCTACTATAAAACGTTTATTTATGTAAAGCAAGCAAGATTTATCAAGGAACTGCTCTTTCACTTTGTTTCATTTTGTTAAAACAGACTGTGAAGTCTAAAACAGACTGAAAAGTGAAGAACAGTGAAGAACAGTGAAACACAGCAACGGTATAGTATACTATATTCATAATAAAACACAAAGCACCCATAGCCATCATCCCTGGGAAGCACTCAAATTAAAGCAAATGCATTCCTTCTCACTACAAGTAGAAGAAGAGGCAGCTTTTATTTGTCACATATATACTGTGAAGGTATTTTCCTTGCATATCCCAGCTTGTTAGGAAGATGGGGTCAGAGGGCAGGGTTGCCCTTGGAGCAGAAACGGTTAAGGGCCTTGGTCAAGGGCTCAAAGCTTGAACTCCTGACCTTTGATCAATAACCCACAGTCTCAACTGTTGAGACCCCACTGCTCCAGGGCTTTGGGACATTTGAAAATCTAGACACAACTTTCCAACATTGTCTGTCCAATTTTAGTTTTGGAGACCTCACATGTTTCTGTGTGATACCCTCGTGATTAGGTCACTGGGCACAGCGATAATGGCTGACTTATGCCAAAGCTACAGTAAGTGTAGCTTTGGCATAAATTCAGAATAGCTTTGGCATATATTCAGAATAACTCCTGAATCAAAGCTATTCTCGAACGGAAAGGCACTGGAGACCCGGAATTTTAATCCATTTTATTGTGTAGTATAGAACATTTTAGCTAGGTATATTACACTGTAGCCTTGCAGGTCCAGCATCCAGGTTCAATTCCCGCCTCGGGTCTGTGTGCATGGAGTTTGCATGTTCTCCCGTGCTTGGCTCTGTGTACTCTTGGTTTCCTCCAACAGTCCAAAAACATGCGGTTTAGGCTGACTGGCATTCCCATATTGCCTGCAGTGTGTGAATGAGCTGTGAGTTCATTCAAAAGAATTCATCATTGTCTCTCTTTACTTTTATTCCCCAGTGTATCTAATACAAATAGAAATTTCCACATGAATCACTCTACTAATAAAGATTTAATGACAAAAAAAGTGATTCTTACATCTTATAGTTCGTCTATACGAACAGAAAATACTGTATATTTAAATCTGCTTCTTACTATTTAAAAAACAGTCTTAACTTCATTTAAAAATATCAATTTGTAAATTAAAGGTCTTGAAAAAGAACTTCATACATTGTGTCTTGATTTATGGACGAGTATAGAAAAGTATGAATAATCTGTGCTAGTGCTCTTCACTTACTGTACACATGCCTCCGTGTGGGGATTTTCTGAGCTTCATATTAACAGAATGATAAGACACTCAGCCTGGCATGGTTGATTAGGATCAGGTGTGTGGTGTTTCCCCGGCCCTGTCTCCAACACAACCACAATATCCTGTGCATACTTTCACACATACTCTGTGCCTTTCTGTCCCAATAGCTTAGAGTGTTATAGTGATTTTATCCTGTCTTATTAATAGCTATAGCAAGATCATTCTGTCTTTACATAAACCGGATCTAAACATCTTATCTCATGGAATGCTTTTAAACGAGCAAATTGTTTGGTATATGAATAAGAGAGCAGGAAGTAACTGCGGTGGACTTGAGAAATACATGGAGATTGCAGGGTAGCGGACAATTTATTTGCTGATTTAGGAAGTTTTTTCCAATACATCCTGTTTCTCTTGTCAGTTTATGTCTTATACTGAAATTCTTGCGACATCTGATTCCTACAAAGAGGGAAAACCTTAACATCTGCAACCAAAAGCAAATCTCTGTTGAAAATAGACAGATTATAATAAATTATTAACTTTTATTATTATTAATATTATTATTATTGTAGTTGCTGTTGTTAATAATAACAATAATAAGTATAATAATAATAATAATAATATTGTTGTTATTATTATTATACATTATTGATTGATTGATTGATTGATTGATTGATTGATTGACTGATTGATGCTTCTACAAAGCATGCTGTTTTCTCGAGGCAACACTAGCACACAGTAAGCAGCATGCAGGAACTAGAAAGGGCAGCAGTGGCTCAAGGTTCTGGGTTACGGCTATGAAGGTTGGGAGTCTAAGCATTAACACAACACAGCCAAGCTGTCTTTAAACAAGGCCCTAAATCCTCATTGCTCCAGGGTATCCTGGCATTTTGACTCCGAGCTCCCAACAAGCTGCAATATGTGCATGTGTGTGTGAGGGAATCACTGTGCAGCCATATGTATGTGACAAGTAATGTGTAATATGTAGTAATATGATAGTAATTTTTTTTTTTTTTTTAAATCCACTTGGTGTATGAAAATATTTTGGCTTCTGATGGTCAGGTGACCTAACCCTTCTGTAACGGTCACTAGAGCTAGACAAAACCCCAAAGCAAGCCTTGTGCTGACTGTGCAGTCCATATTTAGTAGACAACACAGAATTCAAAACCTACAGAGACGGATATGAATTCAGAGAGCACAACAGCAGCATTAAAAAAAAAAAAAAAAAGATAAGAAAATCTTTTTCAGTGAAACCCTTTCCAGAGATCTAGTTAATTAATGAACAATCAATTAATTAGTTAACAATTAGTAATGCATTGTGTTTCATTTCGCTTCAAGAGTCTACATGGATCACACAAGAACAGTATTATTATTACTTTTCAAATAATGTGACTTATACTGTATATTGATGAACATTTGAATCAAATGAAAATAGAAGCCCAAGATGCTTATTAAGGAAATGCTTATTTGTGTTCTGCTGAAAACGCATCATGTAGGGACACAGTTTAATGTTACTGCCGGAATCTGCCTACAACTTAAATTCCCACAACACACTATGGCGTGCAAACACTGAGCACAACATAACATTCCCTTACCATGTTCCCAGTCACCTGAGTACTAATCTAGCATGCCTGTTCCCAAAAACCCTCAAAGTGCTTAAATACAGACTTCAGATGTTCAGCGCTATACCTAAACTTATCGAGCCTTTAATCAATGTGATATTCTGGTTACTGTCCTGTCTTCTGGTTTTGAGCATTTTGGATTTGACTCATCAAATGACCTTTGGCCTGACTAGTGCTTCTGCTTAAAGTCTTGAATAGATCTGCCTCTGCTACATATTACTAATCAATTAATTAATCAAATGAATTAATTAAATCATCCTTTAAAAAAATCCATCACTTTGTTTTGAAGTAGAATTCCGTGTATCCTTAGAACACCAGTCTACACCTAAGACCAGGACTAACCTCAACCACAGTAACCAGATTAAACCTTTTGTCTCTTTTAGTTACATATATGCATGAGCACAATCTTTAGTTCCACTGTACAGCAGTCATTGTCATCTGTGTCACTTGTTCCACACTCCCACTAACACAGTAGATCTACTTCAGAAAATGGAAAAAGTGTGAGATGAACAACCAAGAGAAGTGGGATGAGGTGTGGGATCAGGGACAAAGCCTTTCCTTTACATCGGGTTTGTAACGGACAGCCCCACTATTATAAAGTGAATGAATTAATCAAAAGTGATTTCAAAGACTCATTGCGAAACGAGACCACACATTCCTTAATAAACGCGGGACATAATTATCCGCAAAGGTGTAAAACACCTGTTCCTGTGAAACACCAAGTTTATGCAAAAGTGCTTCAAATAAGAGAGATTCATTTCATGATCAGATCAACGCCCCTGCAAAATGAATAAGGCAGCGTGACAGTTCCCACAATTACTCCTCTGCTTTAAAAGAAACATGCTTTCTCTGTGAAAACTACCACACACACCCTTCTCAGGTTGAAACCGCTTTCATGATTGCAGAGCAAGACTGCTCAGATTCACTGTGAATGATGTCACAGAGCAGACACTGTCAATCAAACCAATTAACCCTGCGGGAAAAATTAAGCTGGAGACAGAAAGTGCCAGACAGAGCAAAAGTCCAGAGCACTTAGTCATCACTGGTATATATGTAATACTTGTGTGGGTAAATCTCTTCCAGACCTCAATATTTTGCTGGATAAACATTTGGCAGATGACAAATTTGTTTGCCTCTTTTTCACTTGTACAAGAAATAAAATACAGAAACAGCCTATTTTTATAATAGTTTTAGCACATAATAGTATACAGTTAGTCCAGCTATGCAATATTCTCAAACAATTACGCTATCAACTGTTGGGTGTGTAAACTATCCAAATCTTCAGAACTTAGTGAATTCTTTTGTGTATTGATATGATCACAGATATAGTTTAAAAATTGGTTGTTTAAGTAACAAATTCAGCAGCAACCTCATTTCCCCTCTCGTCCGTTCCAACCATTCACCATTCAGCATCACCAGTACATTAATCACCGGCCTGGTGATCTGTCATCATCTGCTTCTGTCATCATCTGTTCATGAATTACGTTAGATGTTTTCTATGCTTGAGTGAGTCATAGGTCACTGTATGGCTTAACAAACAAAAAACATTGCTCTAAAACTGGCCAGGTACAGGGACTGGACTGAAAGCCAAAAACTTGCCAAAAATAAGAGGCAAAAAAAGTCCTTCAGGAAGTCTGGAGAACTATTCCTCAAAACAACATTACAAATACAAGAAAGTCTGGCTCTTTGAAAGCAAAATATGAAATGGCTCAAGACGTTTGCAGAGTACTGTACAACAGAAGAACGAACACTTACAGCACTTTTAAATAGAGGAAAGTGCACCTTTATAGCTCATCATAAACCTTATTCCTCGAAACTCATGTCACCAAATATTACCCCCATGTGGGTCAAACATGTGCAGAAAGGATACATTTACTCCAACATGAAAGAAATAATTAGATCAAGTGTTTGCATGGCTAATATCTAGATACTAGATAAAAGCTCTATGCAATAAGGCCAGATTGGCTCAAACTGTTCTCACTGAGGTGGATGCACTACAAGATGCATTATTTTATTCCGAAGTGTGTTGTAATTGGGGAAACTTGTAGTGCTGCTATTGTTTAAATGAAATGAACCTAAAATAGGGCTATTTTAAGGTAGGAGGAAGTTGGTTTGACGTTGAGTCTTCTGCAGTCTTACTGTACGTCAGCCGTGCAGTTTTTGGAATGTTCGAATGGTACTTATGAGCACAATAGGCAAAGGTCAACTCACAAAGACTGCGGAAAGTGATTTGAGGGGAAAAAGATATTGAGCATATCTACATGAAACTTTGCTGTGGTTCATGCAATTAATTTTTGAAAGCAAAAGCTGAACAAAGCCAAACATTATGCAAAAGAGAGTAATGCTTGCTTCATCGCGTTTAACCAACCTGGCCAGGGCTTCACAAAAACTGATTCATTTTCATTCCGCATAACCAAACCTAAGTCAATGTGAGAGAAAGATCCAACAACGACAAGAAGAGAAAGGCCATGTGGTGGCACGCAGCCACGAAATGTACAAGTGCACATTGTAATTATAATTATAGCTGTACCACTGGACATGTTTATAGTGACTCGTGAGCTAATCATGGAAACACTGGATGTAGGGCAGGTATACACCCTGTCAGGACATCGGCCCACTGCAAGACAGGTCTCTATTACACTCAGACAACAACACACTCACACAAGCACACAGTTATTTAGGAATTTTAATTGGTTTAAACATCCACTGTTTTGCAGCTATTTTATAGTCACTGTAAAAAAAAAGAAAAGGTTTCTATTTTAACACTTTTAAAGACTGAAAGTCTGGACCTCCTGCACACAGTGAGAGAAGTAGTTCATTTGTACAGAATGGAAATGAATCACCAGTATGATTGATTTTGTCAAAACCTTGTCTGTGTGTGTGTGTGTGTGTGTGTGTGTGTGTGTGTGTGTGTGTGTGTGTGTGTGTGTGTGTGTATGTGTGTTTGTGCGCGCATGTATGGGTGGTGCATGTGATTCCGTAAAATGCGAAGAGCTGGCAAGGAAACAAATACACTGTTTGTAGTAGCTATGAATCATGTGGGTCACGTTAACAGAAGCTGAAAACGGACCAGTGAAAGTTTGCGCCTCCTTCAGTCTGGCCCCTGGGGATTGATGGCTGCCATGCTGATTGTGCACAATTGTGTTTATTATGGTCATGTACCAATAATCAAAATCATTCAACACATTTAATATTGTTATTGTAATTACTTACCATATAATATTATTACTGTTCCTGCGTTCTATTCAGGAAATTACTGATGGGCAGGATTTTGAGACAGTGGTGTTTACTTGCGCTTGAGATTGAGATATGGTCTGTTCATGCTGGACGGAAAGCTTCTATGGTCACGATTTTTAAAGTGGAACAAGAAAGTATTTTATTATTATTATTATTATTATTGTTGTTAGTAAGTATTGTTTTATAAGTCTAACTGACTGATCATATACTGTATTGTGTAGATTTATTTTAAAACATTGGTCATTTCCATAAAACCAAGAAAAATACTGCTAATATGAAACACAGTGTCTTGACATTACCATCTTTCTATCTAAAATGGCTCTAATAAGTAATATAGCACTTATGTACTTAATATGCCTAAATTTTCAGTTCATTAGATTGTAATGTTGTTTTTAACATGATTATTATTATTCTTATCATTATTCTTATTATTATTCCTATTCTTATTCTTCTTATTATTTTGATCATCAGAAGGCGTCTAGCTACGGCTAGACACTGTTGCATCTGGCATGTTCATTAGGGATTTAAAGCTTCATCCAGATTTAAGTAAAGCTGCTTTGTGACAGAGTGCATTGTTACATGTGCTATAGAAATTTATTTAAATCATCTCCTTTCTAGCAACTGTTAATCCAATAGTTCTGTTCATAATTATATAAAATCTGAAAAATACGTAAGACTGACGTGTCTATATTGACTATAACTCAAAAAATATCAATAACAGTATTGTTTAAAATCAAAATACAGGCACGAGGCATGATTACTTCTTGAAAGAGATTTCCATATATAATTGCATACATACTGTACGTACTGTACAAAAAAAACACAATACATTAAAATGTCAGAAAATACTTATGTTAAGTTTTTTTTTTTATCTTAAGTATCTGCGTGCGTGCCTCACAGGCCTGATCCTGAACTTTGGATTACTTTCTGATTCCTTTGTGTTCTCTGGTTTCCTCCAACCAAGTGGTTGGCTTGGTTAGTGTGTGTGAATGCATGCTTGCATGTTGCCCTGTAGAACAGCAAGTATTTGTGCCTAGTGCTTTACTGAAGATGAATGAAAGCTTTATATGGATATTAGATCAGCACATCTACCTTTATAACTCGTCTGTCTGTCTGTCTGTCTGTCTGTGATATCATTTACAACTATCACTAGAACTGCACATATTTAAGACCTGTGTCTTAATTTTACAACATAAGATGTCAGGGCATACAATAGAAATATAAAATACACTGCAAATTCACAGTATAGCCCTAAAGCGAAATAGCTTATGTAACTTTTACATGTATATACAGTATGTTTGCGTCTACAGTATAGGTACTTGTATAAAGTCTAGCACTTTAACAACAAGAGGCATTGCAAACTAATGGCACTCTACAATATGAGCACAGTCAAGAGATTTTGTATGTTGTATATCCTCATGACAGAATTTGCCTGAAAACCACTGCAATGTAAAAGCAAAATTTACCAAAAAAAATTTTTTTTCACTGAACTGCATTGTCTATCTTCACTCGCTCTATAAATTGACAAGTATACACTGTAGAAAGAAAGAAAAGCCAATGCTGCACAAATTGGCAAAAAAATGAAATCCTGGCCCTAATAGAAAGACACCAGAACACAAAGGGCCCAAGGTAACTGTCACAGCCTCCACTCTCCCCCAATCCCAATCCGACTGAGTACCCATTGGCTCCCAGACACCACAGCACACCCCGAGAGCTGCCCCAATAGCACAAGGGGAACCCAAAACCTAGGTGGTTTTAATCTTCTGGTTTTATTGTTATGGCTGATCAGTGTATATAATCATCTTGTTGATTTTATTTTAATGTACCATAAACTGTCTATGTCGAATTTGACTGAACTGTAGTAAGTGCAGCACCAAGGTGTGAAATTCAAATGATGCAATGCATCCGAAATGGCCTTGGTCTTTCCAGCTCTCTCACACTCATCATCTCTTAGATTTCTAACTAATGCCAAGTTTAGTCTCACCAGAAAAAACACAGCATCACCTTCCAAATTAACACCATACATTACAAATACTTTCAATACAATGTTTTACTTTAAGAAACAGTGTTTTTTGGTGACTGAAATGTATTTTTCCTTTAATGACTGAGGATTGAGGGTGGCACATGGTCTAGTGGTTAGCACTGTCGCCTTGCACCAGGATCCGGGTTTGATTCCTGGCCAGGTTCGATTCCCGTCTCTGTGTGATGGAGTTTGCATGTTCTCCTCGTGCTTGGTGGGTTTCCTCCTGGTACTCCGGTTTCCTCCCGCAGTCCAAAGACACTAGAGCTGTTCTCAAATTGCCCGTAGTGTGTGTTTATGTGTGTGTGCCCTGCGATAGATTGGCACCATGCTGGAAGGAATGTGTACCCTAAGTCTCCTGGGATAGGCTCCAGGCCCCCTGTGACCCTGAATACAGGATAAAGCAGTATAGATAATGAGTAACTGAGGATTAATGACTAGAGCTTGTAGTACCTCATGAATGAAACTGAAATGTACATGCATGTTTTAAACAGAGCAGTTTATACAAATTTCAGATACACCACAAGTAGTGTAGGTATAGGGAAGGACATCAGTGAAAGTCTTTTAGAGTTAGGACAAATGGGAACTGATAAAATAATACTTTTAAAAAACTTTTGTATAAACTACGGAAATACCCCCCTTCATAAAAATCAGCAAAGCACATACATACACTACACTATACCACAGACAATACATTATCAGCTGTGTAGTCTTATAAAACAATGTTTTTAATTAATGCATCGTCTACATTGTCTCATACACAGTTGGGTGAAACTATGCATAGAGATATTAACATTAATAAATTACATTAATAAACATAATACATTTGAAAGAAGACTCCAGATAAAGGCGTCTATACTGCTTTATCCTGTATTCAGAGTCGCAGGTGGCCTGGAGACTATACCAGGAGACTTGGGACATGAGGCGGGATACACTCCGGATGGGGTGCAAATCCATCGCAAGGTACACACACACACACACACACACTGTACATACGCTCACACATTCATTAACACACTGTGGGCAATTTGGAAACGGCAATTGTCATGGACTGTGGGAGGAAACCGGAGAACCCGGAGGAAACCCACCAAGCATGGGGAGAACATGCAAACTCCATGCATACAGACCTGAGGCGGGAATCAAACCGAGACCCTGAAGGTGCAAGGCCACAGTGCTAACCCTAATGCTAACAGGTTTCCAAGCCTTAAACAATCAAATCAAATCAAATACTGATGAAAAAACGAAAGGCAATGTTTGCATCTATTTGTCGTAAGTCGTACATGTACCGAGAGAGTTCTTCTGGAAATTATGCTTGTTTAAGGACAGATTTGCATTTGAAAGCAATACGCATAAATAATTATTAAATAATGATTTATTTAATACTGATCAGACAGTTTAATCAGAAGCCTTAGGCAGTTACAGGTAGAAGACTACTACACGGTGGTGGATGTGCATCTTATTACGCTGGTGAATGTGGGAGGGCGTATTTTCCAGCAGTATGTTTTCCTGCGTATGAATTGGGGCCCACTGACTCTAATGCTCATAAACACACTGCTTTTAGAAAGTAGTCTGGGTCAACACAGGTAGGTAGAACCCACACAGCACCTCTGTGTGCGCTATGCCCTGTGGTTTGATGGAGAGAGCGAAAGAGGGAGAGAGAGAGAGAGAGAAAGATGAAAAATGACAGGTATAAATGATGTGTATTTATCTCTATATATGTGTACAAGTAACAGAAACATTTATGAATTATCACTGAGCTAAAAGTTAAAGCATGGAGAGCCATGCAAGCAAAAATGATAAAGAAAACATAAGGTGATACAGTAAGTAGTGCGTAAGCGGAGAAACCGTCTGTGTGTGTGTGGTGTAGTGGTTCCATGCAGGTAAAAAAATGACATCAGCAGGAAGTGATGTCATGGCTTCCCCTAAACACGTACCTTTGCTTCTAAAACCATGACCCCATTTCCCCCCACTCTACCTGATGTGGGGTTTTTTTTGTTTGTTTAGTTTTTTTCACATCCCACCCTTTTTTTATTACTTTTCTTTGAATAGAAAGTAAGCTGATTTGTTTAAGATAGCTAATTGTTACAGTAGTTATAATCATGTTCTGTTTATAGGCCTATCTAAACCAATAAAATATCAGAAAACTACATAAAAGTCATGTATTTACTGTAAATGTACGTCGAAGCACATATCCGTGCCATCAGAGTGTTTCATCTCGACGAGAACGAGATACGTACAAACAGTTGGCAAACGCGAGCGTGCATTTAAAAGTTAAAGGGAAGGAGGCCCAGAGAGGGGGGCGGAATAGAAGACAGAGAGAGACAGAGAGAGAGAGAGAGAGCGAGACAGAGAGACAGAGAGAGAGAGAGAGCCCGGTCTCCATCTGACTGAGAGTCTGGAGAAGCAGAGGAGCTCCATTCCAAAACATGGGGATTACATAACTCATGGAAACTGGCCCAAAGGAGGCCAACAAGTCTGTCTCTGTGCTGGAGACTGGCCACACACACACACACACACACACACAGCTGACAGCTTTCACTTCCCCTAACCAAGAGCAGAACTGAAGGAAACCTGGGAGGCTCTTCAGGGGCAACAACCTCAACTTTACCATTCAGGCAAATTCCTCTAATGATTATTGCATAAGATATTAAATGATTACTTTAGACAAATAACGAGCACAATGATTTTAATTTTAAAATGATTTGATTGGGCTCGGTTCCAGTTCCGGAAACTTGTTTCTAGCCTTTTTGCTTTGTCCTAGTTTTCAGGGGGAGTAATACTGGGGTTGTAAAATCCCTGTTGTTCAGCAATACTGAACTTTCAACACAATAGGAACAGACAGCTTTTGACTTCGACATGTCAAGTAGTCAGAGTTAGGGTGGGCCATATGACAAAAGTATCACGATACATACAGTATCACGGTAGCTACTATAGGTACATTACACATCGTGCTTATCACAATTATCACAATTTCCTCATCTATTTTTATAGTCTATGCCACTGCAGATATTACTCACTCACTCACTCACTCATTGACTCACTCGACGTTTATACCGCTTTATCCTGTACACAGGGTGTTGGGGGGCCGGGAGCCTATCCAAGGAGACGTAGAACACGAGGCAGGGTACACTCTGGATGGAGTGCCAATCCATCGCAGGGCACACACATATACACGCACTCACACACTCGTTCATACACTTTGGGCATTCTGGGAACGCTAATCAGCCTAACTTGTATGTCTTTGGAACTGGATTGTGGAAGGAAACTGGAGCACCCGGAGGAAACCCACCAAGCACGGGGTGGGTTCCATGCACTCAGACCCGAGGCGGGAATCGAACCTGGACCAAGGTGACAGCGCTAACCACTACGTCACTGAGCCGCCAGTGCAGGTATTAGTATGAGAAAAAAAAACAAAAATGGAATGAAGGATTATTGACAAATTTCATCTAAAAAGTATATTTCAAGCATATATTTGGCAAGCGGTAAACCTTTCAGAACGTGATGTACACACACAGTACTGCGCAAAAGTCTCGGAACCACCCATCATTTCTTCATATTTTGTTTCCAAAGAGCTAGACTTTCTTGTAATTTTTAATGTACGACAGTCTTCCAAACACTCTGCCAATGCAGTCAAAGCATCCCACGACAGAAAGAAAACACACACACACACACACACACACAATGGAACACGATCAGCCATGATCTGGCCTCACCAATGCCTGGATCTAAACATTACTGCAGTGGTGTGGGATCATCTTCACATAACGGAACGAAAGGCAGCCAACATCCAAAGAAGAGCTTTGGAATGTTCTTCAAGAGGCCTGGAGAACTATTCCTGAAAACTGCTTAAAGAAAACACAAGAAAGCTCATGTTTATATTTAGGCATTTGGCAGAAGCTCTTATACAGAGCGACTTACATTTTTATCTCATTATACTGTACATCTGAGCAGCTGAGGGTTAAGGGTCTTGCTCAAGGGCCCAACAGTGGCAACTTGGTGGTTGTGGGGTTTGAACCTGGGATCTTCCGAACCGTAGTCCAATGCCTTAACCACTGAGCTACCCCTGTCCCCTGTTGTGTTGAAGAATAACGCTGGTCATTATACAGTACCACATATTGATATTAAAGCTCATTAGGTTTACAGTATACAAGCTCTCTTTGTGTTATACAGTATAGTGAACTTACATGTATGTTTGCACATGTTGCAATACATGTGTACCTATTGCCTCATTTTCCTAGCAAAATATAAAGAAATGAGGGGTGGCTCAAGACTTTTGCACAGAACAGTATTGCATGTTTTCATCAACATTTACTACGGTGAGAACAATAATTGTGTAGCATGACAGTGATTTAGTCTCAAATAATAGGTGACATTAATATGCTTAAAAGTTTTAAACTTCCCTTTTTTGATGAAATGTATGATGGAATGATTAATACCCAAATTTTTTGCAAATTGGATCTGTAATGAATATTTCAACCACAGAAATTTAAAGAATTATTTTTTATTTTAATACAGTCAATGAAATTATTGCTTATGCCACATGATGGGTGGTCACACCAAACAATGGGAAGACCATGCATAATTGAAAAAATCAATACATAAGAAATTCCTTATAACAAATAAAATACACCATGTATGAATTCTTCACATATTGTATAAACCTATAACTTTAAACTTTCTTTTTAAAGATTATTATTATTATTTTAATGTGCTTTACATTGATGCAGGTATATAAAGTCTAACACATCCTTACACATCTTTGTTCTTTCCCTGTAACTTGTGGTTGAAGCCCTCAGCCAACTATTTACTCTAGTTTTGTCTGTCTTTAGCAGGTCCCAGACCTTTTCTTCAATAATAAGGTTTTGATTCATCAAGGCCAAACAGCATTTTTTCAAACAGTTTATGTGCCATTTAAGTATTGTGAAAACTTTCTTCCATCCCAATCTATGGGGTCAAAATATATGGAAACTTTAGTGCAAAAAACAGCCACTGGATTATTCATGGTTGTGACTCACTGCACCCCTAATCAGCCCTTTACTTTGAAGTGATAAGGAATCTTCCGTCCTGTACTCATACTAATGAAGCATGGTGGATAGGATCATGGGCCATTTAACATACAGTACTGTGCACAAGGCCTGAGCCACCCCTTATTTCTTCATATTAAATCACATTAAGCTATGTAGAGTAAAATGATAAAACAGGAACAAATGTTTTACAGAAAAGAATCTTTTCTGTTTTGGCACCTAGCTGGTGGAATGGAATTCCTCAGTAGTGTGAGGATCTAACCAATGACGGAAACTTTTAAGTCGCCCTGGATAAGAGCATCTGCCAAATGACTAAATGTAAATGTAAATTTGTTGTATTGTGGACAGACTTTCTAATTCCATGGTCACTCCTGATTCTTTTTTTCTTTTAACATTGTAAAACAAAGCTGAAAGCGTAAAAATTCTATAATCAAAATCTAATCTCCTTTGAACAGTTAATATTGAGACATGTCTGCTACTTATGCTCTGTAAAGCCTTCATAATGGTTCTAAACTGAGGGGTGATTTCTGAGGGTGGTACTGTAACTCGAAATGAACTTCTCCTCTGCAGCAGAGGTACATTTTAATCTTGCTTGCCTGGGATGGTCTTTATGAGAAACAGTTTCATCACAGTGCTTAAAGGGTTTTGCAAATGCACTTGACAATATTGTTCTCCAAAACTATTCCAGAAGAGCTGAACTTCGTTTCTTAAAACAACGACCGACTGGAGCTGTTATTGTTGTTTTTGGTGTTACTTAATTACCTAATTCCATATGTCATTTCATCGCTTTAAAATGTTCTATAATGTGGGAAAATAAATCCCTGTGTTAAACTTTTAACCTGTAGTGTATATTACGGTGGCCGAGAAGTGCAAAACAAAATAACAAAACCGAAAGAATAACAAATTAAAAAAACAAAATGAAAACAAAATAACAAATTCAAAAACTAAATAACAAAATGAAAACAAAATAACAAATTCAAAAACTAAATAACGCCAAAAACAAAATAACAAAATGAAAACAAAATAACAAATTAAAAAACTAAATAACAACACCAAAAACAAAATAACAAAATGAAAACAAAATAACAAATTCAAAAACTAAATAACAACACCAAAAACTAAATAACACAACCAAAAACAAAACAACAAAACTGAAAACAATATAACAAATTAGAAAACACAACAACATATCCAGATACAAAATACCCAATGAGAAAACACAACGACAATTCAGTCAAAAGGTAGGTATAGTTTGCAAATGAAATTCTTATCGCTGATTGGATAAGACATCTGTCACTCAATTGTCCAATCAGCAGTAAGATTCAACACGCCTATGTGTGGTTTGGATACAGCTACATACACCAGCCTCGGTTAACTGGTAGAGGAGGAGGCGTCGCAGTTATTCACAATGATAATCTGA